>JASDQU010104165.1:75395-88746 GCA_032191745.1 Picea mariana | reverse complement strand
CCTATTCAACCATTGGTTGAGAAAGTGGTCATGCCGATGTAGTCATCGGCTGATCCCACTCCTCTTCTAAGGGGTGAGGTGCCTTTAGACCATGTATTCTCACAGCCTATTCAAACATTGGTTTTGAAAGTGTTCATGCCGATGTAGTCATTGTCTGATCCCACTCCTCTTCTGCGGGGTGAGGTGCCTTTAGACCATGTAGTCTCGCAGCCTATTCATCCATTGGTTGCAAAAGTGGTCAGGCCAATGCAATCATCAGCTGATCCCACTCCTCTTTTGGGGGGTGAGGTGCCTTTAGACCATGTAGTCTCTCATCCTATTCAGCCATTAGTTGTGAAAGTGGTCATGTCGATGCAGTCATCGCCTGAACCCACTCCTCTTCTGGGGGGTGAGGTTCCTTTAGATCATGTAGTCTCACAGCCTATTCATCCATTGGTTGTGAAAGTGGTCATGCCGATGCAGTCATCAGCCAATCCCACTCCTCTTTTGGGGGGTGAGGTTCCTTTAGACCATGTAGTCTCTCAACCTATTCAACCATTCATTGAGAAAGTGGTCATGCTGATACAGTCTTCAACTGATCCCACTCTTCTCTTGTAGAGTGTCGAGTCTACCAAAGTGCTCACACTGTTGCAATATTCTGTTGATCCCACTCTTCTCTTGGAGAGTGATGTGTCTACCAACTATGTTTTTAGCATTTCCAGTTCAGGACTTTCATAACAAGGGGGCATTTCGCTCGTTCTGAGAACACCCCCTCCAAGCCCTAGGATGGTTTCCTTTGACTAGAATGATCTTGTTGAGCCTCGTCTTCCTTATTCTGCACCTTTTCAAATAAGGTTTGAAGTTAATACGACAAACATTGATCATTGTATTGTGGATGAAGGAGCCTCTGCAAGTATTTTATCCTCCTCGATTTGGAAAATCTTGGGATCTCCCAAGCTTATGTCTGCTTCGCATGAGCTGTTGGATTTTGAAAGACATCCTAGTGAATATTTGGGGGTTCTTCCTTAGTTACCTATCTTGTTAGGTGGGAATAATGTCCTTGTTGATGTTATAGTGGTGCAAGGCCCATTAGATTTCAATATTCTTCTCGGGCGTGATTATATATATGCTATGAACGTTGTGGTATCTACGCCCTTTCGGGTGATGAATTTCCCTCACAATGGAAGCATTATCACTATTGACCAACTGGCATATGATAATCATCATCCTAATTCAGCTTTATCTCAGGTTGACCCTTTATATGTTCCTAGTGTTCGTGTAGACTCTACCCCACCACGGGTTAATTATGTGGCATCTTATCCTCGGTGTTCAATTGCTTCTGAGCAGGAACCTATGAAATCATGTTTTCCTTCTTGAGACTTGGAATCAACAATTGATCCATTGGTTTATCCAATGGGGGAATGGGATCCCTTGCTTACCCCTCTTGATCTAAGTGGGCTTGAGTATCCTTCTGAGTCTGATCTCGTTGTTTGTAGATCCTCAAGCCCTCGTGCTTGTGACTCTTCGCTGATAGACTCTACCATTCCTGGCCAGAACCTCCATCGTCATATGGAGTATGGTCAGTTTACTTCACCCTTTGGGACTGTCAACCCTCATTTGCGTGATTTTTCGGATTTTGAATTTCCTTCAGATGAGGCTATCCTTGAATCCATGACTACGGTTTCTCTACCGCAGGAGGACTTACACCGTGGTTTTTGTTTTCTTCCCTTTTCAGAGACTTTCCAAGTTGACTATTGAAGAGACTCTTGGTTTGAGCCTAGCATCGGGTTCTACCTGAACCAGTTTCATACATGAGTCATAGCCCCCACAGGTCTTCTTTTAAGCCCTTTTTAGACCCTCTAGAAATGAAAAGATTGTCAAGCGATCTTGTTGACCTTCATGCTCACTAAAATGAAATTTGAAGTCACGTCTGTCTGGCGGTAGTTTACCCCTTTTTAGGTATGGATGGTCAACTGTACGAACAAAGGTATACTCTAGGATCTTTGGTTCCCTAGAAGAGTATTATCATGTATGATTTTAACCCTTTTTCGGGCCTGAGGGACTAACTTTATGAAAAAGGAACCCCCACAGAATCCATAGTTAATCTCTTTTCAAACTCCAAAATTTAAAAGATCGTCGAGTGACATTATTATTTCACACTCGTCAAAATGGTCCAGAAGAACATTCCTAACGGAGTCCATAGTTAATATCTTTTCAGACTCCTTAAAAATGAAAAAATTGTTGAGTGATCTTATCTTTATCACACTCGTTAAAATGGTTTTGAATAGACATTTGGTCAATGCTAGTTTACCCCTTTTTCAAACCGACTAGACTATATTTGAAAAAGGTACCCTAATGGAGTCTCATTTTGTGATTTTTCAAACTCTCTAAATATGAAAAACCGTCGAGCTTACCTTCTCTGGGATCATTAAAATTACATCGATGGACGTTACCATTGTGTGTCTTATTAATTGCATTTTCATACCTACATCTTTGGCCTAATCCCGACTCTATGTTGCTCTCAACTAAACCATCTGAAGCATGCCTTATCCGTAAGCCCTGTAGCACTTTGCCTCTGCGTCTTGACACCTTTGGCCCATGGAGGATTTTTCCTGAGTGTCCTTTTCCTACATATGTCCCTTTTCCCTGAGCATCCATGTGTTCCGTGTGCTTGGAACTAGTATGTCTGTGACACTCGATCCTCCTTTGTAACATAGCATTCTTTTATTCTTTTTCAATATTTCCAAAATTATTGAAAAACACAAAAAAAAATCAAATATACCCCAAAAAGAGGAAGGGAAGAGTATTTTCTTTTTATTGGCAACACAATGATTCTCCCTTGGACAAAGCACATCCTTCTATTTTTTCATTGAGCCCTTGGATTTAATATGACCTTAGGAAGTTCTTCTCACTACACAGAGTTGTGTCCTCATCCATTTGGTTATTCTTCCAAACATATGGAGAGTTCGCGGTGCCTCCTGCATCGTGAACTTATGTCAAAATATCATGCTTCTTGAGTCTCATTTTTCTCCATTGCTATTGTCCAAGGGAATTTATTACCACGCTTGAGTTGGCCCCCTCTGCACATTGTCTCTTGCCCCCATGCCTAGAATCCCAATCAAGTCTTTATTCGAAATCCATGAAGCCCTCAACCTAATCATCAAAATCCTCTAGTCCATTCCTAACAAGATGTCGAAGACCTATGGGTAGTGAAGTCATACACTCATATTACACTCCTACCCGAGTTGTGAAGATTTTGAAGCTATTGCTCGAGCTCTGAAGGCCTCATATCTAGCCATCAGGCCTTATTCGCTTCTTGAAGATGGATACTATGCATGTATATCTTTTTTATTTTGAGATATAGATCCACTGTGTATTACTTGCGACTACTCTTTATATAGTTATATGACATTGATCTATAGTGTATTTGATTGGTAGCCATGATTTTATTTCATTCCAAGCATGGGTATTCCCACCTTGGTGAGACAATTGTTATTTTGTAGATGGCACCTCCCAAATTCTGGTTCTTGGGCTCACTTGTTTGGTATGTTGGTGAATATTGATAATGTATTTCAGCCATCAGATGCTCTTCTAATCTCACACATTAGGGGGCATCTATTATAACCCTAATTTGCACCAAACATGCTTACTTGGCATCAGGCCATCTCATTTGAATTCTTTTCAAAGCCACTACTGAAAAACTTCTTAAAAAGCACTATTTTTTAAGGCATATGTGCCCTGCTCCACTACTGCATGCGTGTGTGCACTGGCTTACCCACTACAACCCGCATATACCTAAAAAGCATGAAAAATGGAAAGTTGCAAACGTAACACACAGTTTTGGGTAATTTAACTAAATTGGTTGACCGCCCATAGTCGGTCACTCGACCAAATACCTAGCCCTTTCTAGCCTATAAAAGAACGGGTAGGGGTCCCATTTGAAAGGAGGAAAATCATAGCAAAGAAATTATACCCAATTTAGTATTCTCCTTGCCCCAACCTTTTGCAACTATTGTGTGAATAGAATCATATATGGAATTAGTTGGAGCATAGTTGAAGAGGAGCCCAAGACCAGATTCGAGGAGCAGTGGCCGATCTCACCATTGTAAGGTTACTTTTGTGAGATTAATAAAAGAAGTATTTTTCTCGTCCCGCCATATGAGATTGTCAATATTTAAATTTGATTATATTTTGATAGAATATCTAACACATTAGTGTATAGTTTATATACATGTGGACTTCTTTGTTTGTCTTTTATGAATGCAGACCAGCTTTGGGAGGAGAGTTGCATTCAAGGAGCGACCAAATGTTAAAGGGATCGACATCAAACACGAAAACTAAGGTACAATAACTGGATCTCTTTAGCCTTGTATTTCCATATGAGTAATGGGAGTTATGATTGGGATGTTGGTAAAAAGTAGGAGACTTTACTGCATGCATGATAAAACCCTTAATGCTAGTCCATAGGAGGGATTTCCCACCCACAACACTAAGTTTTCCCCATGTGCAGGAATAGTACCCTACATAGTATTTTGTTGTCCATAACCGAGGTTTCCCTCGACCAAGATGGCAGCTGACGAGAAAGAGTTGTTACCAAACGCACCGAACAAAGAGAACGGTGTCGAACCTACCAACATGCTATAAGTAGGAATTCCTTGACTACCTACTCCAAACGAACTGTAGTTTATGTTCGGCTCGGCAGAGTGCTGGTGAGAACCATCGAGCGAAGGGGATGAAAGAGGTATATGACCCCCTCCGTAAGGGAAATCATTATAGGGAGCTAAAGTGCCCCCCATGGATCCTTGCACAGGAGCGTTGGAGATACCTACCCCAAGACCTAATGTATGTAGAGTGGAGTGGGAAAGGACAGTGCTCATACCGAATCCAGGCATCCCATATGAGAATGGAGGACTTGTCACACTCTAGGTGAATGGACCATTGATCACAGCCATAGACGGAATCAAACCATTTCCCTAGGTAGAGATTGTCGAGACCATAGTGGTCTGGAACGACGACTATTGGTTAGGAGGCGAAACACCCCCTGTAGTGAAATTTATAGAGGGAATATGAGTATTCCCTGAAGAAGTAGCAGCATTTGTTTCCATCACTTCTTGTGACACTACCTGACGCTCATAAGGTTGAACATGTATGACAATGGGTGTCGATAGATCAGTGATTGGAGGATTATATGGACCAAGAGCTTGCACTCCAAGGTTAGAAATGATTAGATCCTCCGTAATCAAATGTTCTCCTCTCAGAGATGAGTCGGGCATAGTTTCCTGTAACCCAGTCACCTCAAAAGACCCTTGCTGGTCTAGTTTTCGCCTTAGTGGTGGTGGGGGTGGCTCGAGATCAACCGGTGGTAGGCCCAAAAGCCTTCATGACCAGCGGAGCTCCTGATCCTCCACTGTTCAAGAAGATAAAAGACACACTAGGGATTTCTATAATCATTTAAAAACCAACAAACACTAGAAAACGTTCCTATGAGATAAGACAAGGAGATCACTAGATAGTTGGAAGAATAGTTACAATAGCCAACAATAGAGCAACTTACCGATGCAAGTGCAACTCGAATATGGAAGCACCCTCTGGGTATACTCTACAAAGTGTGGCCCGATGTCTGCCCTAGGTAACGCGGTATACCCTCGCAGTCACATGTGCAAGTCACTAAGATAAAGGCAAATAGGTTTCTAGTGCGCGAACAGTCACCAGGAGGGTACAGTTGATAGTCGAGTGGACCGCAATGAGCAGGGTATCAAGCCCGAAACCTATCAAGGGTATCAAAAGAAAGTGTTCTGGAAGACTACTAAGGACCTCGAACATATTCAAGACCCACAAAGCTCTATGGAAAATGCGATCAACGAAATCACAAGATAAGCCCTCTATATGTGTTCCCCACTACGCTTGATCTGGCTTTGGAGGGGTTATCTCTACTACCTTTCTGCATGCAACCTCATGTTTAGCCCTTGTGTTAGAGGGGGGTCCCAGATAAATTTCACGGTTACTAGACTTTCAAGCACTCCCTAGCTCAGACTCTTATGTTTGTTTTTGTAGCCTTAAAGAGTTTCCCCTCCAATCCTAAATCAAGGCTCTAGCCTAGACTAGATTGATGAATCCTTCAAACACAAAGTCTAATAACTTTTAATTAAGTGTTAATTTTAGTGGTTGTCTTAAATCAAAAGGAACGAAAGTGAAACCAGTGATGTTCTTTAAGAGACGAAAGAGAAAATCATAAGATGATACTGGAAACAAAAGTACTTCTTTCTTCACAAATAAAGATTTTCCAATTAAAACTCTTTCACCAAATGTTTCGTAACTACTTTTCTCGGATCTTTGAAAATAAAAAATAAAAAAAATATTCCGCTCTACTACGAGCTACTTAATGTCCTCAGCATTCAGGTAAAGAACTTAAGAAAAATTTCTTTTTCCTTGGTAAATGAAGAAACTAACCTAAACTACTTTACCAAATTGTTTTATGCTTCAAAACAAGAAATTTGAAAATGAATTCTTTTATTTTATTCTAAAGCAAAAAAGGGGAAAATGATGACAAGACAGGACCAAGAAATGAATTTAGGCCCAAACGCAAATCACAGTGAATCACTGACAATACCAAACAGGCAGATCAAAGGAGACTCACAAACTTGTCTAAAAACCCTATTAAAGAAAACACAAGAAATATTTTGACGAAAAGAAAGCTATGCTGAATTCAAACCTAAGCTATAGACTGCTATAACAGAGACTAGGGATAGATCAAGAAAACCCCTGAGAACTGTGGCTTCTGACAGGGAAGAGGATGATTACCTCTCTAAAAAAAAAAATCTCAACATAGGCATGCTACTGACACTTCAACAGCCAGCATATGTACACGGGCTATCCAAAGGCAGGGCGCGTATGTACGTGGTCTGTCTAAAGGAAAGGCACGTATGCATGCTTGCAAGCCCACTACAAGTCGTGTACACCTCTGTAAATCTTCCAAAAAATGAAAAAACAACAGTCCAACATAGGTAGGGAGTACTGGTATGGAAGACTAGCGTCCCTTAAAGACACAGTAGCTCACATAAAATAAGAAAATAGTAAATAAACTAATTCAAAGAACCCAAAAAGAAATATCCCCAAAGACCCTAGAGGCTTCCCTAGTACAGTCGCCAATTCTGCTATAGTGAGAAAACCCCTCTATGAACTACACCAAGGGTCTAAAGTGTAGGCAGAGATAACCATCTAAAGTCTCCTACTTTTAATCACTATCCCAACATTACCCCACAATCATACATGAAAGACAAGAGAGAGGGATCCGGTAGGCCTACCTTAAAATCCGTGTCCGATGTCGATCCCTTTGCGCTTAGTTGTTTCATGACTGCAAGTCTCCTCCCAAGGCTGACCTGCATTCACAAAAAGACAAACAACAAACTACAAGCATGCATTCTACATATGGATTAGTGGGTTAGACATCATAAACAAGAAATGTAAACAAATCATATAAGTTTAGGACGTCATTTGGCGAGATGGAAAAAAGTACTTCTTTATATTAATCTAACAAAAGTATCTTACAACATGAGACCGGAATTGCTCCTCAAACTTGGTCCTGGGATCCTCTTCACCATGCACCAACTGCTTCCATGTCTTCTTCTCCTCTTCAGTTCTCTCTTAGGGAAATGGCAGGGGCTTTGCAATTGGGGAAAAGGGGGATTGATAAAATGGGCAGAGTTTCTTTTCTCTCATGATTCTTTTTGAGATAGGACCCCAACCCCTTCTTTTATAGGCCAAAAGAGATAGTAATGGTTTGGGTAACTGGCTATGGGCGGTAAAATGGTTAAGTAACATCCCAGAAACTAGTATCCTATGCAATTTCCATTTTTCATGATATTCTGTGAGTGTACGCGGGTTGTAGTGGGTTAGCAGGTGTGTGTACACGGGCAATAGTGGTGCAGGGCGCGTACACCTTCAAAACAATGATTTTTAGAAGAGCTTGTTCAGTGATGGCTTGGAAAATATAGCAAGTTAGATGGCATGATGCCAAGTATGCATGTCTGCTGAAATTTAGGGTTATAACAAAGCCTCTCTCTATCCTGTATGTATTGTTCATTTCTTCAGTGAGAGCCTTTTCTTTGTTCTTGTTGTCTAGGTATTGCGTGAGACTCTCACCATTTGATGGTAGGCTTGTGATGAACATGATGAGTTCTACATCGATGGATACGATTTCTTCTAGCCATAATAACCCTTCGTGGAGGACTTCCATCAACTGCTTGAAGCAGTTATTCACTTATTTTCCCCTGCCAAAGTGGGGAATCTCCACCAATTTCAATATCCCTTTGTTTTTCAAGCATGTTACCCATTGCTTTGGTTGCAGTATTGGCTCTCCAAATGGCCCTGTGCATAGGCTCTCCATGTATACTTGTTGTGTAAATTTTGGGAATTTTCTAGCGTCGGCCACGTTGCAGTAAAAATATCTTATCCTTTCCATGCACCCCAGTAGGGTTGATGTGGCATGCACCCCTTATGGAATGCATGGTAGGACAATTGATGTGTCGGGATGCTTGTGTAGGGACCATGCGATGGGTTGTTTACCCTTTCTTCTTACTGGTGTGATAGAGGTCCCAACCTTTGGATCTCTCTCTTCCCCGCCTGACTTCAGCTGCCTTGTAATATCTTCAATTTTTCCTTCCTCCTTCTGCATGGACCTATCACCAGGTTGTGGTCTCACTACATCAGACTTTGTTCTCTCATTGTCACTCCCATTTGTTCTGTGGGCTGCTTCGGCCCTCGCAGGTGGTTGTAGGTTTCCTATGGCGACTGTTTGTGCCTTTGTGCACTGTCGTGTGAGTCAATCTCCATCTAAACCATTGTTGGGTATTTTTATTCTTATTCTACCATTGTGGTGGTCACTGGTTCGACTTGTGGTGAGGGAATTGCGTTGACATCGACAATTCCCTCCCTCTGTGTAGTTTCCTACTCTATCTTTATGGTTTCTTGTGGAGACCAGAGACTGCTACGTGTTTTTTGTGTTGTTTGTCTTGGCGTGCCTACATTTGGCAATGACATTGTGGGAACTTATTTATTTTTGGATCGAGCTTTGGTTGCTTCAAATCTTTGTAATCGCTTGTTCACCTCTCGTTTTTAGCTTCGCGGGTTTGCGAATGCACAATAAGTCTTATTTGGCCCACGTTTCTAATTTATAGAAGGCATCGTTATTGCCTTGAATCTTCTCAAAGAATCTTCTTTGGATGTTATTAATGCATTGAATATTGTTGAGTATGCTTCATTCAATTCCATAAATTCCTCAATTCGCGCCTTTTTTCCCTAACAATCATTTTTTTTTGTTTTCCTACCGTTGTCCCTTTTCCGGTGCACAACACATTTTCAATGTGTCGTGCATTTCTACTGTGACTTTTCCTTAGTGTGCGGTGTTTTTCTCTTTGTCAACTATATGTTTCATGCGGTCACTTTTTCTTTTGTCGCGTTGTTTCCACTATCTCCGCCCACTATATTTTCCAGTATTTTTTTATTTTTTTTCTTTTCCACTTTTGTATTTATTTTTTCTTCTTTTCTCCTTTTTATTTATTTTTATCATTTTTCTGTCCTAATCTATGTTATCTTACATTATTTACATGCCTTTCTCAATGCATTGTGCCTTTTAAGCGTTAGTAGGTCGATTGTCCTTGTACAATTTCAACCGACTACCATTGATCATTCCTTTGAGCTTTGTTCCTCTCAAATCCTTTAGCTACACAGACCCCCCATTTGTGATAGTCTTTACTTCATATGGCCCTATCCAATGCATTCTAAGTTTGCGAGGATGTTGAAAAATTTTACTTTCATAGAGCAGGACTAGGTCTCCCTCCTTAAAACTCTTCTTCTTAATATGTTTGTCATGCTAGGCTTTGTCTCCTGCTTTCTGTACTTTCTGGTGAAATCCTGCCAAAATTTTTTCCTCTTCCATTTCCATTAGTTGATTTAACATTTCTTGTACTGTACCTCTTTCAGTCATGTTGGTAATTGCTTCTATGCACAGACTAGGTACCAGAAATTCTAATGGCACCATTGCTTCCTGCCCATACACCAATCTGAATGGTGGTTGTCCTATCAAATTCTTACATGTGGTCATATATGCCCATAGTAATGTTGATATTTTCAAGTCCCAATCATCCCTATTGACATTGCAGATCTTTGTCAGATCATTTTCCAAGATCTTATTGAAAGCTTCTACTATTCCATTTTCTTGAGGATGGTATGGTGTACTCTTCTAGTGATAGACTTCAAACTCCTTATTCATATCCCTAATGGTAATTTTGATAAAGTGAGTGCCTTGGTCACTCATCAAAATCCTTGGACATCCAAATATGTTGATCACTTGCTCAAACAAGAAGTGTGGTGTTTTCTTTGTGCTACACTCTTTGACTGGTGTTGCTTCTGCCCATGTTGCTAAGTATTTAGTCACAATAATGATATATCTAGCTCCAGATGTTTTTCTAGTGGATTGATTAGTTCAACAAAGTCTATTTCCCAATTTTCAAATACCTGCAAGGTTACTTGTGGTCTTAGAGGAATCTCATCCCTTTTGTTAGGTTTACCAACCCTCTAACATACATCACATTTCTGGAAATATTCCTTGGAATATTTATGGACTTTTGGCCACAATAATCATGTGTGCAATACCTTATGCATGGTAGCTTTACCTGCATAGTTTCCTCCAGTTATCGCTTCATTAAATTGTGCCAAAATTCTGGGCCTTTCATGTTCTAATACACACCTTCTCAAAATGTTGTCGGTGCTCATCTTGTATAAGTGTCCTGCAATCAGTTGATAGTTTGCATCTATGACGACCATATTTTTCTTCTACGCAGTGCTAAAATCTTGTGGCACAATCCCTGTACTTAAGTATTCAATAATATGAGCAAAGTATTCATCAACTACATGTACTGAAAATAGTTGTGCATCAAGGAATTTGTCTTCCAAGTTGGTAGGTTCTTCTCCATTAGTTACCCTTGACAAGTGATTAGGTCCTCCATTTAGCTTCCCTGGTTTGACTATCACTTCAAAATCAAATTCTTGGAATAACAATAGACATCTACAGGTCCTCCCCCCCCAACATTGGCATGTTGACTAAATATTTGAGGGAAGAATGTTCTATGAAAATTTTAAAGTGTTTCCTCAGTAAGTAGTTCATGAACTTCTGAAGTGCATATACCATGGCTAGGCTTTCTCTTTCTGTGATGTTGTAATTCTTCTATGATTCTAACATTTTTCTTCCTGCAAAGGATATAGTATGCTCTAGTTCCCTCTCAAGAGTAAACCCGATACTGCCCACATTTTTCTCATTGATACAAAATCTACCATGCCGGGGGCTATTCCTCCTTCTCCGGTGGAACCCCCTCCAAGTTATGAGGCCATCCACTTTGATTGGGGTGTGCTAACTGGACCTCGTCTTCCCTCTCACATTCCTTTCCAGATTATAGTACAGGCTTGTGGTCGAGATGTTTCTCCGACATTGCTAGATGAAGGTGCATCCATTAGTATTTTTTCCTCTTTTGCTTGGCAAGCTTTGGGTTGTCCTCCACTTGCGCCAGTTACGCAGAATCTGTTAGCTTTTAACAGAAGAACTAGTCAACCTTTAGGGACCCTTCCTCAGTTTCTTGTAACTTTGGGAGGGAAAACTATCTTTATTGATGTCATGGTCATCCACGACCCCTTGGATTTTGCTTTACTCCTTGGGCGAGATTATGTCTATGCCATGAAAGCTATTGTGTCTACTCTTTTTCATGTGATATCTTTCCCTCACAATGGACGGGTTGTGACTATTGATCAAATTTCATTCATTGCCCCAACTGGATTGCCTCCCTAAATGGTTCTTATATGCAGACGGTATCACCCCCGCCATAGGTCAATTATGTGGCATTGTCACCCATGGATTCAACTTCTAATGACTTAGATCTAGTAGTTTACATGGTGATCTCTTCGAAAGGGCTGTTAGAGCCTGATCTCTTTACTCCTGTCGTGACCCTCGACATGGTGTCCTTCCAGAGTGTGTTCCTTCCGTCTAGTCAAGATCTCTTGGAAGCCATGTGTTAAGCCCTAATATTGGCTCATTACCCCTTAATTGGTTCATATTATATTAGTAATGTTATTTTATTTATGTCATATTTAGGCCATTAGTTGTAATTATGCCTCCTAGTCTCCTATATATACCAAGGAGACATTTTCATTTTGAAACATCATGTACTTGAACATTTAAGTGGGGTAAAAGGAGGTTGCCCCATCGAAGAGGTTTATTATCTAAAATTATCTCTTTTTCAAGGCGTTGAGTACTTTTCCTAAGGTTTTTCTATGCTATATTGATGTTTGGTTCTTAACATATGGTATCAGAGCTCAAGGTCTTGGGGTTTCGCTGCTACATATGAGACACCATGGAATTTTCACTATAACTTTTTTTCTACAATGTTTTAGAAGGCACAGCTTGGAGGATATTTATCATATAGATCAAGGTACGTTGGGTTCAAAATTCAGCTCCTGAGGCCTTATACTTTCAGAGATACATCCTATACAAGATAGGGTTCTGGAATCATCTTGAAATGAGTCATTGCGGAATTTTCACTATAAAACATTTTTTGTAACGTTTCAGACCCTGAAATATGGAGGAAATTTACATAAATTATTAAGGTATCTGTGGTAAAAATTTCATCTTCTGGGTCATCTTAAATTTGTAGATACACCTTGTGTAAGATAGGGTATCTGACTAGTTCTATTGACTAGTCTCAAGAAGGTGTTCCAGGTAAAAAAATCTTAACTTCTTTCTAGAGTATCCAAATTGAGTGGGATTGGTTTCATGGGATTTTGGACAGTCTGTAGTATTTTGGGTACGAGTTTCAGAATTTGATATCAATTATTTTGTGCGGGGCATGCTATACAAGTGAGATCTCCTGGAAAGGCCAAAAATCGGCAAGTTGTGAGGAAGTTTCCGTAAATTCCACTTGGCACATCCAATTTTGATCAGACCTGTGGAATTACAGAGAAGAAATATCAGAGAACTACCCAAAATAAATTTTCATACCCATAAGGGCCGAAACTTGGGAGATAGAATAGAATAAATATTGTCTAGCAGAACCGCCTCAAAATCAGGATTCAAAAGTGATACTTGGCCAACATGCCACCAAAAAGGGGACCTTCTACACCAAATAAGCCTCCAAAAAATCCTAATTGGACTCTTGATGAAGGTGAAGAAATGTGTAGGGACATAAATGAACTACAAAAGAAGATGGATTCAATGGAAGCTCAGATCATGGAAGTATTGAAAAATTTTGTAACAGAGAAGACACCCGAAAGTGAAAATGCATCCCATGAAATTCATGATGAGGACACAAGGAAGGTGAATCAAGAA
>JASDQU010104165.1:60036-74846 GCA_032191745.1 Picea mariana | reverse complement strand
TTGAGATATTCCACTCCAACACACCTTCTAACTCCTGAATTCCAAACTTCCAAATACGTCCACATCACTCTGGTGCTACAGGACTTTGGAGCTTTGGGCTTCAGAGGATTTCGTTGTTGAACACCACACAACCCCCGAACTGTCGAAATTATGAACATTTCTTAATCTGTGGAAATGCCTCTCTGAAAATGAATGGTCTGGATTTACTCCAAAGTTTGGGACTTCGAAAGATTTAATAGCTCCATCACTCAATTCCTCTAAACATCGGATTCTTGACCCTCTTAAATTTTTGGGGTCCATGTAGTACAACTATCATCATATAAGATGGTGACACGTGGCCCCCACGTGTATGACTGTTATTGGTCCAACAAGGTCTTCAAAAGTAAAATTATGACTAACACGTGGCATGAATAGAGAAGTCCACATCACCCCTAGTGATGTCATCAGGCCATATCACTCTAGTGATTCATGATTTCGGGACTTCGGGGCTTCGGTACTTCGGGACTTTGGGAGACTTTTCCACACTACATCACAAATCACCCAAACATTGAATTCTTGAATAGGCTAATATGCAGACACGTGTCCTCAAACATGAATGATCTAGATGAGTTCCGGACTTCGAGACTTCGGGAGGAATTCCATTCTGCGTGCACTTCAACAAATTTCCCTGAACATCGAACCGCCAAACCACTTGGGAAATCCAATGGTATGTCTTCTCCCGAATGATATACAACTGAAAAGGACTCTAGGACTTCAGAAATTTGGGCTTCGACCCATTTTTCTCAACAAAATGTAAACTTCACCGAAGTCATGAAGTCTGAAGGGCTTGGAGGTTAACTGTCATGCAATTTTTTCCAGATCTGGAAGCTGGGAAGGGTTTTCCTTTCCCTGCATAGATCCTATGGCTCAAATTAAATATTGTGGTTATAAAACATGATTGTTGTGATTTCTCAAACTCCTATACCTTATGAGCTTTCCATTACCACCCAGGAGCTCTCTCAGCACCCCTCTAGCACTCTATACATGATATCCCTGTGGAATTTTTACTTCAATTCCTCAAACACGACCCATCTAGGTTCAATGTTGAAACCTCAAGATTTGATACCAATTTGTAAATTTCCTTGCCTTCCCAGGTCCGAGGCATGCTACCTCGATACTTCTATGTTCAATATCTAATACCAATTTGTAACGTTCCCCGCCATCCCAGATCCAGGGCATGCTACCTCAATTCTTCTATGTTCAAGATCTGATACCAATTTGTAACCACCCCAACCTCCTAGGCTGGGTCACTCCACCTTATAGAAAGACTCACTTTCATTTGCGGAACATATCATACTTAATCAATTAAAAACAAACATCTACTTTATGTTAACATACAAAGAAATATGTGGAAACATACAATAAATAAACACATGTGTAACATACAACATGTAATTAAGCATACATAAGATTACTTATCTATTTAATAAGGCCACCAACTATGTGCATGCCTTCTACGAACCTCCCATCCTTATACCATGCTGCTCCAAGCTATCAACAACAGTTCACCCCCGAGCTTGGACTAAAATCCACATAGGGTAAAGGGAATCCTAGGCTAGGATGAGGTTACAAAGTATAAATGAAGGATTATGTCCCCAGGAGTCCACTCACATCCATAGCTTATAGTCCCTCATTCTCGACATGCATGTCCCACCCTAAGTAGTGTGCCCCTTCCCTGCTCGACAATCCTTCAGTTTCTCCACTCCCCTTCCACGGCTTCAACAATAGGCTAGACATGAAGTCCGAGAGAACTCCAACTGTCATGGGGCTCCCTCTGGGAAAATAAATTCCCCAACAATCTCTCTCACCTGGAGAGAGTTTCTCACATGCCTGACAACTTGCTTCTTCAGTCCATCTCCCAGGAAAATCCAGTCCGGGTAATAACAACAGGGAATTTGAGTGTTGACTCTAGTAATGAAAACAAGCCACACCATTCTAGAGAAAAGAATGGGAAGCAAAAACAAAATGGCTACGGTGCGATATGGATCAAGCACTGGGAAATCATGTTATGCTTCATAGGAAAAGTATAAGTTAGCTTCAAGGGGTTTGCAGGTTTCCGAGCTTGCATGAATGTTGCAAAGGTCTGTGATGAAGATGATGGCTCAGTGTGTGAGTCCCTAATTTCATGGGAAAACATCCCAAGAATGCTGAGTGAAGCCCCTCCAACGAACTGATTTCCCTCATAAAACTGCATGTGTCAAGATTGACACATGGCTCTCTTGGGATCTTGTTCCTCCCCACTTGGAGTTCGTTCCTTTCCCCAAAGGAACTTAGGATAATAGGAGTCATTTCCAAAACCTTATTCTTTTAGGAATATATTATAATATTCCCTTAGAGATAAGCTCATAATCTTATCCCTTTTCCTAGCCTCTTATCCCACTTCCCTTTCCCTTCCCAGTGGAGCTTAGTCCCCCATAACTCTTTCTTTGTGGTCGGTCTACAAGCAACAATGTTTTATATTAATGATATGGGTATTTACATATACAAAAATCAGGCTCCCTGGCCTTCAGCATCTAGGCTCTCCATCCTAATAAACACATAAGCCTCCTAGATTATAAACACTTGGCTCACCAACCTATAAACATAAATACAATTTAACAGGGGCTCAGCCTTAGGGTATTACAGTTTCAATGTTCTTCTCTCTAATCTATTCATCGCTATTTCTCCTGATCTTTTAATAACTATTTGTGCATTATTTTATGCACTAATGTTTATTTGCTAACCCTCCTAAGATCTTAATTCCTTCTGCTTTGTTACTCCTTTTGTACATCGATTCTATGCATGCTACCTCTCATGAGCTTTAGGAACATACGATCAATGTTGATCCTATCGTGATCAACAATGATCACAAATTTATTCTACCCCAAGGTGATCTACCTCTTCCCCAAAGTGATCTTCCTTTTTATTTGTTTACTGTACATTTTTGACTCATGTAGCCATCAATGACAACACACAATCAATAATGCCAACGGTTTTATTGTATCCTAGTCTAGAATTTTCATAGTATGGCCTTTGAATGTTGATTATTTCATCCAATATTTTGGTATTTTTCTGGTGCATGTCCTTCTTCTGAAGTTCCTTTCTTAGCGAGACTATTTTTTCTTCCAATCTCTCCTTCATTTTCTCCCTTTCTTCCAACTGGTTTTTGAGTGTTTCTTCAATTCTTCTAGCTTCTTCTACTTGGACCTTTAGATTCATAATCATCTGCCAGATATTTTCATAGTTTTTGTTGGAATTTTGAGAACCCTCCTTGAGTTTGATCAATTCTTCCTTGAGTGATTTGTTTTTCTTCCTTTTTCTTTTTATCTCACTTAAGGTTCTAATTAGTTTTCTTCAATATCTACTTCACCTTCTTCTTAATCACTTTCAAAGGTTTCTTTCTGAGTTTCCATTTCCATGAAGAGAAATATTTCTGAGTCATTGTCACTATCATCATCTTCATCAGATGAGGAACTGTCTTCTCTTGAGTAGAGGCATTTCTTGAAAACTTTTCTTTTATCTCCTTTCTTGTTTCCCTTTTGATATTTATTTTCTTTCTTGCAAACCTCTTCTTCATCACTATCTAAATTATTAGCATAAGGAAATTTGGTAGAAAAATGGCCAATTTTACCACAATTAAAGCACATTAAGGGATGCATACCTTTGTACCTTCTACTTCCTTTCTTCAACTTCCTCAAAAATTTGGCTATTTATTCATCTTCATCTAAGTCATTGTTGTAGTTGCAATTTGAATTTGACTTTTGATTATTCTTCTTTGTCTTCTTGGATTCTTTGAAAGTTGCTTCCTTCCTAGATGGATTATCCTACTCTTTTATCATTTCATAAGCTATAAGGATTCCATGTAACTCGTCCATGCTCAATATAGCAAGGTCTTCTCTCTCTTCTAGGGATGAAAAATTAGGATCAAATATCATTGGAAGATACCTTAGTAGCTTTTGAACAATCACTGGTTCTTTGATTTCTTCTCCTAAGCCTTTAATAATGTTCACTATTTCACCAACTCATAGAAAAAAAGCTACAATATTTTCATCTTCCTTCATTTTCGGTTGTTCAAATTGACCTCTATAAGTTTGAAGCTTGGCCCCTTTGAATTTGGCATATCCTTTATAAAAAAATTCAAGTTTGTCCTGAATACCCTTTACATAGTCACAATGCATAACCTTGACATATACTGAACTAGCCATGCCACTTAGAATAACATTCGTAGCCTTCAAATTGTTCTCAGAAAATTTTCTTTCCATATTTATCTATTGGGGGAGTGGTAGGTGCCTTGTATTCGTCTACAAGTTCTTTCCAGACATTAAATCCTTATGTCTACAAAAGTGTTTTCATCCTTATATTCTAGAAGGAATAGTTCTAACCATCAAACAATGCCATTCCATTCTTAGTTCACTCCATGATCTACCTTCCACTCGTTAGACTATTTCTAAAGAACCTTCTCTTATACCAATTTTTGGAATATTCACCAATACTGAGGGGGGGTGAATTAGTATTGAGCAATTTTTACCATTTTTAATCACAACATGTAAACATTAAATTATCAACAATTTGATTCACTTATGATTTCATTTAACAGGTCATGAACATATAACCATAAATAGTACCATTCAACAATGCATCACATAATACACATTGGACAAGAGATTTTACGTGGAAACCCAATTGGGAGAAAACCATGGAATGTTTTCTTATATATTAGATCACATTCATAGGAAGCACCTATTGGAATATTCACCAATACTGAGAGGGGGGGGGAAATCAGTATTGAGAACTATTTACCATTTTCAATCACAACATTAACTTATCAATGATTCCATTCACTTATGATTGAATTTAACATATCATAAACATATAACCACAAACAATGCATCACATCATAACCACATATACACAATACACCAGAATTTTACATGAAAACCCAAATGGGAGAAAACCATGAAACGATTTCTTATATATATCAATATTACATTCATAGGAAGCACCAACTTCCAAATTCTCTAGAACCAATTGGAAGGAGGCTCCAACCTCCTGTTTACAGACTCCAACCTGAAGGAAGATACAACTCCCCAAATTCTCCATCTCCAACTGGAAGGAGGATCCAACACCCTAATTTATAGGATCCAACCTAAAGGAAGATACAACTCCATGTGTTCTCTAGCGACAACCGAAAAGAGGTTGTTGTTTGTATTTATCCTTCTCTTATACTTCTAGGGCTGACCCAGGTTCATATCTCAATAGGTTTCCAACAAAACACTCTAAAAATATCAACCCTCCTGGTAAACCAGAAGGAAACACAACACACAGAGTGCACTATGCAGTCTCACCCGAGATATCTTTATGGGTGACTCCAATACTCATATATTTGTAGTCTAGGAATGAATAGGGATATAGGAGTGTATTCTATCTCCTTCATGCATTAATCTTGTTATTCATTCAAGTATTTCTAGGAATCATTCATCTTTAGGCTCATGCACACATTCTAATACATCTTATTAATCATTCATTCATAAGATAACCATTAACAAGAATTAATCACTCAATAAACATCACATATAACACATGTTTTATCATGGTTCACCCCTTCCTGGGCTACATCCACAAATATTTGGCTTCTCTTCTCTTTTATTTAGTCTGTTGTAAAATATGGCGTTGCGCGCATTACATATTCCATCATACAATCATAACGAGGTTAAAGAAACTCTGTGAGGTGGACTAGATCACACCGGGCTCCTCATCCTGTGACCTAACCCTAAAAAATATGGCTTACTTGGCTCTTCTATCACCTTATTACAATCATAATAACCAATATCATCTCACTGAACTTCTTTTACATCAAACTTACAACTATTGAACCCTTAACCTAGACCTCCTAGTTTCTTATTTATATTATTCTAAAGGCTTATAGCCATTACAATATTTGTCAAAAACCCTAACCCTATCATGGTTAGACTTGCCTGCCTTCTCACCTTGCATGTTTCTTTTCCTCATGTGTGTTGCTTTTCCTCATGCATGCTACTTTTCCTGCCAGTTGTTCTTCTCCAAAATTAGGCTTGCGGTTAAAATAACCTTCCTTATCAAAATAGTCATGTGCCCAAAAGGCCCTGAACACTAACATGTGGCTCATCCTGAGCCACTCTGGTGGTGCGCGCTCCCTGAACAACCTCTTCCAAGATGTTGAATTTCCCTTCTATCTCTTCCCCTTTTTCTCTGCCTTGCGCATCTTTCAATGTGAGCTCTTCTACCCTCTACATTGTGATGTTCTCCTTGAGATATTATGCACTCTCAACATGATCCTGAGCCATTATCATATTTTCCTTCTCCATTTTCACAATATCTTGCGTTGCTTTCTCTTGGAGAGGTTCTAACTAGGCTAGCCTTTCCTGCTTGTTATTCTGTGCAGTCTTTAGTTCTTCCTGTAGGGTCTTCATCCCCTGTGCACCCTTCACTCGCTTTGTGATTCTCATGAAATTTTTCCTCTGCTTCAGATTCTACATTTCAGTGTTGATTACCTCCTCTTGTTGATCTAGTTGATGGGCCCTATCATATTCTTCTAGCATTGTCCATAGCTGCGCAGTCTTGTCAAATAATTGTGTGACCTTTTCAGCTTATTTCTGCTTCACTTCCACTTGTAGGGATTTCTGTTGTTTCCTTTCAAAAATAACTTATGGAGGAGCAGTTGGGGTTAATTTTTCTTTAAGACCCTCTATCTCCTTCTTGTAGTTCTCGAGCATATGCGCAATGATTTGGATCTATTCTTCCAAATTGCTCTATTCTTCCAAATTGCACATGGGTTCCAGCACACTGTCTGGAATCATTCTAAAAACTTCCTTCAACTTCTTATCTAACTTATTTGTACATTGTTTCTCTTGGTTTGTCTCAAAATTTATCTTCTCGACTACCAATTCCAGGGAATCCTTTCCATTCCTAGTTTCCTGCAATTCTGTCGCATCTGTCCTTGCCCGCGATTGGACTTCCTGCATGACATTGACTTGCAGTTTGTACAGTGCCTTTGTTAGTATCAACTATACATTTTCCATATATTTAAGTGGTGTATGGGCTATGGCCTCATCCATATGCAACATATCTGATGTTACTTGAAAGATTGGACTCATCTGCACTATGATTTGGATGGTGTCTTCTTCGTTTGGCGCAATCCTTTCCTCTGCTTCTGTTGCTGAGGAGATGGGTTTTGTTCCCCTATCATTCCTTTACACTATTTTTATTTGTTCTAGGACCTACCTGATATCTTCCAACTCATTTTGTATCCTTCCTCTTTGGTGTTCAACCTCTTCAAACTCCTCTGTTGCGCGATCCTGTACTCTCTCTGTGACAAGATCAAAATCATCCTCGATGATTGTGTACTCAGGTATCTTCTTATGAGCCTTGGCCTTCTTGCGTGGCCACCTTGTATGTATAATTGGATGCTTGGGTGGCACTATTTATTGTGGAGTGGTTTCCAAAGGTGTTTCCTATGTCATTGTGTCTCCCCTTCCTTTTTCTTCTTGTGTCGGAGTAGTGTCCTTCTTCCCTGACTGCGCATCCTTCTTTGGATCACTTCCCTCCTTCTTTTGTGTTGGTTTATGACTATACTAACCCTACTGTGTTGGATTTTTGGGTGAAACATTGTATCCTGTAGGTGTCTTGGATGATCCTACTTCCACTTCCTTTCCCTTTTCCATGTCCTTGGTGATGACTGGGATCATCCAATCATCCTGCTAGTCTCGCATCGCCATTTCAACTTCCACTACCTTGATGCATAAACAAAGTTGAAGCCATTCTTTTGATGGATCCATGCATGCTTGGATTCACATATTGTGGTGCATATCCCTAAAGTTGGATATACCTTGATACTACCTGATCAATTTTGGAGTGATCCTCCAGGTGTTGGATATATTGTCCTAAATGTCACTAAGATATTGCGTAAACGTACTCACATTACCACTTATTCTCTTGGGGTCCGACGTGCTTCCCATGGATGTGTACTGTGTTATGCATCAATGACATACTCTATTGCAAAAATAAGAGTAGGGAGGCTCTTTCCACCCGATTAGTGCTATCAGAATCAACAACCAAGAATAGTGTAACATTGTTCCCAACTCCTGTGCATCCTTGCAGTCGTTGAGGAACATGTTCAATAGATATGGGGCATGTTATCACTCTATAATTTCCCTTGGATAAGGGAGGGAAACCACGAAGGTAAACACAAACCTCTTTAGGTTGTATTCTGACCTATAGAACTAGAGAGGGCTCTCTCAAATATGTAAAGACTGAAAATACTCAAAAATATTTAGCAATGAACACACATAAGTCATATTTTGCAATATTATAGGTTTTTTGAAGTTTAAAGGAGTTGGTAAGACAAGCTCAAAGAAGAAAACATTGGGAAATGGAGTCAATATCTGATATTAAATATATTGAGTCAATAGCTTATGATGTACTCTCTAAAAACAAAGGCAAAGTCGGTGATGTTTTTCAGCAAATAAATAGTATTGAGATGGCAGTAGGAAAGAGAGAAGGAAAACCCATTACACTAAGAGAACCTAACAAAGGGTGAGTTCTTAATGTAACTTTAGAAGAAAAAATATAAAGGATATAGATCACCATGGATAGAGCACCAAATACAAATGAATTCTACACACTAAATCCTTAACACGTAAACAAGTATTTACTACATGAATGGAGCATAATATAAAGATGAATTCCAAAAATATACTCTCAGTCAAATACTAGAAGAGAATAAAAATTAATGGAAATTATCATTTACAAAGGAAAATTCATACTTAGAACATCATCGTGATGAATCTCTTCTTCATGAAAACATTGTACTTCCGTATTAACTCATAAAATATTCAGGAAAAATGATACACAATCCAATAGATTTCTTCTCTAGCTGAAGGTCGAACCCCCCTCCTTTGCTAATCAAAATTAAAACAATATATAGGAGGCATTATTCCCCAAGTTGAGGAGGTCGAAATCAACCATTTCCCTTCATTTTTGGATCTAGTTACATCAAAATAGGAACAAACTAAAAACCGTTTGCTAAGAAATAAGAATCAATTTGCTGGAAAATAGGAATCAAAGATAACAACATATCTCTCCAATCACAATAGATGTTACAAAAATGGGAGAGGGTTTTGGATATCAACCCATTATTGAGAAAACCCTCTTCTAGTGTTTGAAAATTATTCTCCATATTCTCAAGATCTATGCCCAAAGATAATAACTAAAACTGGAAATCATTAAATATTTAAATATGAAAAATAGGCTGAAAATATCCCTTCGAATATCCAAAAATATGGTAGTTGTGAAAAAAATGAGAGAGGATTTTGTTATTGGGTCTGTTATTGATAAAATACTCTTTGGGTTTTTAAAAAAAACATCTCTAGTTGTTTGAAACATGATCTTGAAGTTGACCTCAAAAACAATGTGCACTGTAGACTTTGCGTAGAGAGGTTGCACATCGAGGTTTCTTTTCGGGTTTTCTTCATATGGTTGATCACTGAGAGATGTATGAAGTTCATTTAATATCATATTTAATTTTTTAAACATAATTCTAAGCCCCTGAACCATTTATCTTCCTTCAAAGCATCAAATTCTTCATCAAGGCTCTAAAACCCCAAATACTTCAAGATTGCAAATTGAGGCTTAGTTTCAATAAACGATATAACCTGCATGTATTTGTGTGTTGAAGAAGCATCTACACCACTTTCAAACTTGTCTTGATCATCCAATCTGATTTTGTCATCATGAAATCCCATTTTCTGCAAAAAATGATACCTATAGCACTTGCATAGCGTGCTGATGCAACTTGTTGTGCAACTGTAAGCTACAACACTTGCATAGCGTGTTTGCACAACAAATTTTATGCAGTTGGTATTTTTTTATTTTCTCTCAAACCATAAATTGGGTCCAGATGAATTTTGGTCAGTAACTTAATATCATCACGATTCTTCTACTAGATAAATTTGGGAAAAGCGCAGTTCATGGATCTCGAGAAAATTTGAAAATGGATATAGATGATGATGGCTCATTTCTAAAAAATAGTGAAGCATTCTGACCTGAAATTAAGTGAGCTTATTCATATTACCTTCATGCATCTCCTATAAAACTTTCACGGCAAACAGGGACATGATTTAAGAGTTATGATAAAAATGCACTTATGTATTATGTGATCACTACGCAAGTTTTGTTTTCCCCTGTTTCCACGAAACCCACATGAAAACCTTTTACTGATGGTTGAAATGTGATGTCCCAAGTCCCAGTACATTATATGTGCTAACATTTGGCTCTTACTAGGGATTCTATCCTCCACGTGAGGCGGAAAAGAACCCGTCGACCCATGCCTTATCCATTGGGCTACTCCCAAATTCAACTTTCCAACAGTAACCTATAACCTGCTCTCTTGCTGACCTGAAATCAATCCCATTGAAATCCAAACCTGATCTGAAAATACTACTGCAACTGAAAAATGCACAAACTGAAAACCACACCGCAATCTGAAAGCTGAAAATAAAATATGAAAGTTAAAACTGAAACATGTTGAAAAAGATGCTTACCCAACAAGCTTATTTGCACACCTATCTACCCTAATTTGTTGAGCACAAGTTTTGAATTAAGTGATATCAAATTTCTAGTGAAGCCAATCAAATAGTTGCTCACATAATTTTACTACTTGACTGTGCTTGAACATAATAGACACTAGAATTTGTGATGGCAAGGGAAACACATAATACTTATGTTTCTCATAGTGGAGACATGGCTGTGAATTTAAGCTAAGAAATCCTTCCATATATTCATCTACAACATCATAGAAATCATGGATGCCATAGTTTATTTGTTGATGCCCAAGGCATTCTACAATTTGGTTTTTGAAATTGGATATTTCACATGTGCTTTCTATGTTAAACCATTGTTTCAATTGTGCATTGTCAAACTCATGTTCAGACACAAAAAATTCCTCAATATTGGCAACTAAGGGCAGCACTACCTCCTCTTGTCTCAACTGGAAAAGGATTTCAAAAGGTTGACTCTGATATTGGACATTGTGGGACTGAATTTGAATCTCTAAAACCTCAATATCTTTCTAAAAGTCCTTCGAAAACTGTTGTAAAAAGAGGATCTTGGCTTCTGAGCTAGATTTGCATGACTTTAAGTAAGAAGACAAAAATGCAGGAAAGTTTTCATCAACCTCATCATCAATGCACATATTTTTCCATTCTCTAAAACCTTGAATGGAAGGAGAGTCTGCCACAAACTTTGCCTCCTCCATCCATGTTTCCAAAAATACAACCCAACAAGTTGTAATAGTTCTAATAGATCTAACATGCAAACCTTCATCCCAACTCCTACACTTCCCTTGGAATGAATCATAAAAAAGTCTAATGAAAACATCTTCATGCTTGACTCTAAGAAACTCAGTCAAGTCACGAAAGTTTGAGATATGCTTCAAAGTTAAACTTAGATCATCTCCACTAAATTTTGGACCATTTCTTAAAAGAAAATCATCCTTGGGTAAAAGATTCAGGAAACCATAAATCTATGAAAATTCCAAACATGCATACCTTGAAATAATTGTAGCAGCATCTGAGTTCTTCATCAAATCCATTGGA
Organism: Picea mariana; assembly: GCA_032191745.1. NCBI lineage: Eukaryota > Viridiplantae > Streptophyta > Pinopsida > Pinales > Pinaceae > Picea > Picea mariana. The sequence continues at coordinate 63,198 of JASDQU010104165.1, read as the reverse complement.
GTCACTAGTACCTTCTTCAAGTTTTAAAACCTTCAGACAGTGGAGTTGCCATTGATATTCTATCATCTGGATACAACTGATAACAGAGTCACCAAGTGGATGATTTACAACCTCCTTGTGTATGACTGTTGTCCACCATCAACAATTAGATCGGAACTTTGTCATTTATCCTAGGGAATATTTCACCTTCGGTCCTCGAAAACAATGCCAAAATGTTATCACTCTGTAATTTCCCCTGGTTGTGGGAGGGAAATCATGGAGGTAACCACAAACCACTTTAGGTTGTATTCTAACCTATACATCTAAAGAGGACTCTCTCAAATATGTAAATACTTAAAATACTTAAAAAGATTTAGCAATGAGCACATAGAGGTTAGATTATGCAATATTATAGGTTTTTTGAAATTTAAATGAGTTTGTAAGACAATCCCAAAGAATAAAACAATGGGAAATGGAGTCAAGGTCTGATCTTAAAGATGTTGAGTTAATAGATGGTGATGTAATCTCTGAAAACAAAGGAAAAGTAGGTGATGTTTTTCAACAAATAAACAATATTAAGATGGAAGTAGAAAAGAGAGAAGGACAACCCATTACACTAAGAGCACCTAACAAAGGATGAGTTCTTAATGTAACTTTAGAAGAAAAAATAGAAAGGAGATAGATCACCTTGGATAGAGCACCAAATACAGATGAATTATGCACATGAAATCCTTAACACATAAACAAGTATTTACTACATGAATGGAGCTTCAGATAAATATGAATTCCAAACATATACTCTCAGTCAAATACTGGAACAGAATAAACATTAATGGAAATGAGCATTTACAAAGCAAAAGACATACTTAGAACATCACCGTGATGAATCTTTGCTTCATGAAAGTATTGTACTTCTGTATTAACTCATAAAATATTCAGGAAAAATGATACACAGTCCAATAACTTTCTTCTCCAGCTGAAGGTCGAACCCCCTGCCTTTGCTAATAAAAACTAAAAAATATATAGGAATAATTCTTCCCCAAGATGAGGAGGTTGAATTCAACCATTTTTCTTCATTTTTGGATCTAGTTAGATCGAAATAGGAACAAACTCAAAAATGTCTGCTAAGAAATAGGAATCAATTTGCTGGAAAATAGGGATCAAAATAACATCATATCTCTTGAATAACAATAGATGTTAGAAAATCGAGAGAGGTTTTTGGAGTTGAAACCATTATTGAGAAAAAAATATTCCTATTTTTGAAAATTATTCTCCATATTCTCGGGATCTGTGCCCAAAGATAATAACTAAAACACGAAATCATTAAATATTTAAATCTGAAAAATAGGATGAAAAGATTCCTTCGAATATCCCAAAATATGACAAATGTACAAAAACTAAGAGAGGATTTTGTTATTGGGACCGTTATTGACAAAATCGTAATTGGGTTTTTCAAAAAACATCTCTAGTTGTTCGAAACATGATCTTGAGGTTGAGCTCAAAAACAGTGTGCCCTGCAAACTTTGTGTAGCGAGGTTGCACAACGAGGGTTCTTTTTGCGTTTCCTTCATATGGTTGATCACTGCAAGCTATATGAAGGCCATTTACTATCATATTTAATTTTTTAAAAATGATGTTGAGCCCCTAAACCATTTATCTTCCTTCAAAGAATCAAATTCTTCATTAAGGTTCTAAAACTCCAAATACTTTAAGATTGCAAACTGAGGCTTAGTTTCAATAAATGATATAACCTGGATGTATTTATGTGTTGAAGAAACTTCTACAGCACTTTCAAACTTGTCTTGATCATCCAATCTGATTGTTTCATCATGAAATCCCATTTCCTGCAAAAAACTGATACCTACAACACTTGTGTAGCTTGCTGATGCAAATTGTTGTGCAACTGTGAGCTACAACACTTGTGTAGTGTGTTTTCACAACAAAGTTTCCATATTTGGTATTTTTTGATTTTATCTCAAATAGTAAACTGGTTCCAGATTAATTTTGGTCAGGAACTTAATATCACTATGATTCTTCTACTGGAGAAATTTGGGAAAAACCCAGTTCATGGAACTCGATATAATTCAAAAATGGATGTAGATGACGGTGGACCATTTCTTGAAAATAGTGAAGAATTTTAACCTGAAATTAAGTGATATTATTCATATTACCTTCATGCATATCCTATAAAAATTTCACGGAAAATGAGCGCACGATTTAAGAGTTTTGATAAAAATGCACTTGAGTAGCATGTGATCGCTATGCAAGTTTTGTTTTCCCCTGTTTCCACAAAACTCGCATGCAAACCTTTTGTTTATGGTTGAAATGTGAGGTCCAAAGTCCCAGTATAGTATATGTGCTAATAGGGCCCAACTAAGTATGGTGTCATTTGCACACTAAGCTACAGCTGTGACAACCCTTGTAGGGACCTCCTCTTTGCGACACTTACATAGCAATTTGCATGCCATTGGTTTTGTGGCCATCCCGGTGGATGAGTCACTAATTATTTTGATGATAATCCTACGCAAGCCTGCTATAGAGGGAAAACACCTCTACAGACTACACCAAGGGTCTAAAGTGTAGGCAGAGCTAACCGTCTAAAGTCTCCTACTTTTAATCAATATCCCAACATTACCCCACAATTATACATGAAAGACAAGAGAGAGGGATCTGGTAGGCCTACCTTAAACTTTGTGTCCGGTGTTAATCATTTTGCACTTAGTTTTTTCCTGACTGCAAGAATCCTCCCAAGGCTGACCTGCATTCACCAAAATACAAACAAGAAACTACAAGAATGCATTCTACATATGGATTAGTGGGTTAGACATCATAAATGAGAAATGTAAACAAATCATATAACTTTAAGACGTCATTTGGCGAGACGGAAAAGAGTACTTCTTTATATTAATCTCACAAAAGTATCTTACAACACGAGACCAACACTACTCCTCGAACTTGGTCCTAGGCTCCTCTTCACCATGCACCAACTACTTCCATGTCTTCTTCTCCTCTTCAGTTCTCTCTTAGGGAAATGGCAAGGGATTTGCAATTGGGGCAAAGGGGGATTGATAAAATGGGCATATTTTCTTTTCTCTCGTGCTTCTTTTTGAGATAGGACCTCAACCCCTTCTTTTATAGGCCAAAAGAGATAGTAACGGTTGGGGTAACTGACTATGGGCGGTC
>JASDQU010104165.1:30940-44381 GCA_032191745.1 Picea mariana | reverse complement strand
AAACATCATATAACAAATTTTTTACTATGCTTCACCCCTTCCTGGGCTACATCCACAAAGATTTGTCTTCAGTACTCTTTTACTTAATCTTCTGCAAAATATGGCACTGCACACATTACATCTTCCATCATACAATCATAATGAGGTTAAGGAACCTCTCTGAAGTGGACTAGATCACACCAGGATCCTCATCCTATGTCCTAACCCTAAATGATATGGCTAACTTGGTTCTTCTATCACCTTATTACAATCATAATAACCATTATCAGCTCATTCAACTTCTTTTACATCGAACTTATAACTATTGAACCCTTAACCTAGACCTCCTGGGTTCTTATTTATATTATTCTATAGGCTTATAGCCATTACAATATGTGTCAAAAACCCTAACCCTATCATGGTTAGGCTTGTTTTCCTTCTCGCCTTGCATTATGTTCCTCTTTCATGCTTATTTTCCTCATGCATGTTTATTTTCCTCATGCATACTACTTTTCCTGCTAGCTGTTCTTCTCCAAAATTAGGCCTCTGCTCAAAATATACTTCCTTCTCAAAATAGTTTTGTACCCAACATAGGCTACAACCCCATGATTTATAGGCTCCAACCTGAAGGAATATCCAACTCCCTATAGTCTACAACACCAACTGGAAGGAGGCTCCAACCCCCTGATTTATAAGCTCCAACCTGAAGGAATCTCCAACTCCTTGTTTTCTCCGACTTCAACTGGAAGGAGGCTACAATCCCCTTTCCTTTCCCCTTCCTTCCTCCCTAAAATATAAGTGTAGACACAACCTGTCACTGACATTTTCACTGATAATCAACCTGTCACCGACAATTAACGTGTCACAGGTAATCAACTTGTAACTGGTAATCAACCTGTCACTGATAATCAACCTGTCACTATCATCATCCAATATGTCATTGTCACTTTCACTGATACTGATATCTCATCATCATCCAAGCATATCCAACCTATCACTATCCCTATCACTAATACTAATACCTCATCATCAACATCATCATCAAAACCTATCACTGTTACTTCCATTGATATTGATAATTTGATACCTCATCATCAACATCATCATCAACAAGATCTAGTTACATATATCATATACCAACATCAAAACATATTCCCAACATCAAGTATCCAAACCATGTTCCAAGATATACATCAAGCATGTGCCATATCCTCCATAAACCATGCACAAGAGATGAGCTTCAAACATATTCCATATCATTCATGATATGTCTCAATCATCTTCCAGAAGCTATGTCTCAAGCATATGCCATAACATCAAACCATGTGCCAAATATTTGTATCAAGTATGTTCCATCATCACAAATATATTCCTTTAACAATGTACCATAACATCCATGAACCATGTACCAAACATATTTCTCAAGCATGGGCCAACATCACAAAGATATCCCTCAAAATATATACCAAAGATATGCCATAACATCACCAAGACATGTCTTAATGCATATACCAAAGATATGCCTCAAGAATAACATCCCCAATATGTGCTTCAACATGTACCAACATCACCAAGATATGTACCTTATGCATCCATTTACCAACAATACCTCCAAAACATGCTTCAAGAATGTGACATACCATCTATGATGCAAGCCTTAAACCAAATGAAAACATACATTTTTATCATGTAGTAGACCTGACACATATCATCACATACCAACAAACCAACTTGGTGCAATATCATCTTCAAGAAACAAAAGATAGCATATTCATTGAATTTTGCCCCAGCCTTGTTGTACAAATCCATTCATCATGGAGGGCCTCATGGGACAAGTGCCATACAACCTGTAGGGGTGCCTCGCGGGACGCCCTAAACCTGACCCGCAAGGGTCAGTTAAATTAGGGTTTCTCATAAACCCTTCACTCTCCTTTGTGGATCCAAGACTTCACTTTCGTACTCCTTCACTGCCTCTGACTCCCTACCTCAGATTCACCAATAGATCACTTTCTCACTTGATATATTCGATGAACTTGCTTGTGTACAAATGAGAGATTTATTGAGGTGTAATTATACTTTTCAAACCAACTCCTTTACTTTTCTTTAGGGTCGACCTATAACTTTTAGTTGCAATAACTTTTCTCATTTAATTAATTTTGGTCTGACTTGTAACTTCTTTTTGCAACCATTTGGGGGCTTCTTAACCATTGCTTTGGGGCTTCAACTTCAAGAGAGAATAATTTCTCAACCATGAGGAACCACATGGAGTACCACCTACTTTTTGAAATGGAATGACGAGGAATATCCATATATGGGGGTTTTGCATGCATGTGTAGTGTTCTTCATCCTCATTTTCCTCAAATAACTTCGGGCTTCATGACCACACTTTTCAGGATTCTCAACCACTTAACCACTTAGCCATTTTTTCAAGGCTTCTTGTAGACTTCTTCAAAGAATCTTGCTGTGAGGTTTTATGTTCCTGAGATTTAATCTGGGCTCACAGAATAATGTCAAGCATCCAAATTTAATAATATTTTCTTTTACAGTTTTTTTCTACCTTTAGCGTGAAATGAAACTTCAATAACCTAATGATTTAGAAATGAATATGAAGTATCTCTTCCTTTGAGTCTTATTGATAATAAAGAGATGGAAAGTAGAATTATAGCAAAAAAAATTGACAAACAAAGAAAGGTATCCAATGATAATAAATCTTACCTTATTTGCAATAGAAGAAACATGAAAGGTATGTCCTAAAGATGAATTAAGATGAGAACATCCACACAGATACAGGTCTTGTTTTACTTACAATAAAATAGAGAAAAAGTTATAGTTAAATAAATATATGATTATATGGACCACAATAGATGTATTACTAAATTTCAGTCTTTAAATCCTTGAACACCATAGAGTGAAGAAGACGAATTATGATAAGGCACCAACACATAGAGAACACATAACTCAAAGAGATGAGAAGTATAATCTTTGTCTTTCCTGTAGAAATTTGTATTAAGAAGTTTCTCCTTACATTAGGAGAGAAAAATCCCTCATTATATCTCTAATATGTTTATTTATAAAAAATCGTCTTAACCAAAATTGGTTAGACTTCCACACTTCTAGATCTCAAAATAGAATAAAATCCAGGCTAACTAAATATTACAAATATTTGAACATTTTTCTTTCTTCTGGAAACTCCATCGCTTACTGGTTGTATTAAGTCTTATCCTTCCTTCATTTGCTCGTAGATGCAAATGTCTTCTCTTGATCCTTGTATTGCGTGTGCAAATCTAATAATGTAAATACAAACTGGGGGGGGTTATGTATTAACATTCAATTCAAAGGTAAAATCGTTTTTATGCACCAATGGTAAAATCTTTTGAACTTTTACAATAGCCAGCTGAGTATTCTTATATTCTAGACTTTGCTTGACGAGAATCATTTAAAACTTACAAATTAACTTGATTGAATTGCAATATAGTATTCTATAGAAATTTTAATACAAATTATGTATTGCATGGATTCTCCTAATCTAACAATTATATGCCACTATTAAATATAGAATCGATTCTACAAATATTCTTGCGGAATTCAAAACGCGATCGCCAATTGAAATATCAAGAAGAAAGATCAAACACACATAACACAAATGTTTTACCAGGAAAGAATAAAGCTAAAAACCCCACTATCATATTTATGTATATATCATGGATCACGAAACAATCTCATAAAAAAATCTGATCCAAGAGCTCTCAGTTCAATATATAATCGTCTCACACTGTCATACAAAAATTGACAAATTCATGTGCCAATTTACTGCTTCCAGACAACCTGCCTCTTCTGCGCAATCCCTGCTAATGGAAATCCCTGCAGTGAATGAATCCCTCTTGCCTAGGTTGTGCATTCCTCATGGGAACATCCAATGTGTGTGCGGTTGCATGAGTGCACTCACTAATGTCACAATTGATAGTCAAACTGTCCCTTTCACCTGTTATCTCAACTGGGTCTCCATTGGATCTGACATGCATGTAGTTAACAATGGTAAATCTTCAGTTGCATGTGAGATCACTGATTATGAATTAATTAATAATTAATTCAATGATCTCTCACCAGTATAAGTTTATTTACAACTAGTGCAACTGATCTTAACTCACTTAACTGAGTTAAACTACTTCAAAACTCACATAACTACACATCCAACTTTGTTACAACTTAGAATCACTCAGTTACAACTAATTCAACTTGCATGTCCCACCAGCCAACCTTTGAACTCAAATTTTCTATAGATAACTGATTTTCCACTTCAGTTAACTATTTCCAAGTGCTCATTGAGAATAGACTAATATTTATTGTCCAACTATTATTAAGGGATAATAATAGTTGACATACATCTATAAATTGAATTCACCCACCATCTATAAATAGAATTCGTTCACCATCTATAAATAGAATTTTCTCATCATCTAAAAATAGACTTCCACCTAAAAATAGCCTGAGGCTCCATCTTAGTGTAGGTGCATAATTTTCATTAGGATCTTCTTGTTGAATCTCAACACTCCCTCTCAACAAGAAAGGGATTATCCTTCACCCCGATCCTATCTCTATGGTATTCGAATTTTCTTTTGGTGAGTGCCTTTGTCAGAATGTATGCATCCTGATCTTCCATAGGAATGTACTAAAGCAACATGATCTTTTGCTGCACACAATCTCTTATACGATGATACCGGATATTTGTATGCTTAGATCTATCATGAAACATAGGATTAATCGAGAGTTTAATGCAACTCTGATTATCACAATGAATCATTGTCAGATTTAAATGAGAACCAAACAAACCAGCCAAAATCTTTCTCATCCAGATAGCCTCACATGCAGCTTGACTCACTGCCATGTATTCTTCTTTCGCTAAACTAAGTGTCACGGATCTCTGCTTCCTACTGTACCAAGAAACAGTTGTAGATCTGATACTAAAGATCCCCCCTGATGTGCTCTTTCTATCTATTGGGCTGCCCACCGAATCTGCATCCATGAAGCCATGCAACTTCACCTCATCTGTTTGTCTGTACCATAAGCCATACTCAGATGTGCCCCTCAGGTATCTCAGGACATGCTTACCCACCTTCCAAAAGAGCTTGGTAGGCTTAACCATCTCTTGAATCAGCTGTTTAACTGCATAGAAAATGTTCGGTCTCGTGTTCACTAGATACATTAGAGAACCCACTAACTTTCGATAGACAGTAGCATCCACTACCTCTTCAGAAGTAGCATCCTCTTTTTTCCAGTTTCCTGGAAGAGGAGTATCCATGGGTTTGCAGCCTTCCATGTGAAACTTACCCATTTTCTCCCTTGCATACTTTCCTTGAGACACAAAAATTTCACCATCTTGCTGCCATATTTCCAATCCAAGAAAATAATGAAGGGGCCCCATATCCTTCATCTTGAACTCTTTTGCAAGGTCCTCCTTGCATGAGTGTATCAACACTGATTTGTTGACCGGTCTTGGGACAATTTCCCATGCACTGTTTTTGACAATGGAGTCATACTCCTCCACCATTGCATCAACCCAAGTGGGATCCTGCACTAATTCCTGAAAGGAAGATGGTTTAGTCACAATACATTTTCTCATGAGAGCCATGTATCAAGTAAATCAATCAGGAAATTGTCTTTGTCTGTGTTGTGAAGTAGGGGCTCCTACATTCTGTGCAACATCTTCTCTCAATCTATCAACTTTCGTGGTGTGCTTTCTGCCATTTCTAATGGATGGCTCTGCATGAGTGGATTCCTCCACTCCATGAACCTCCTCATGTGGTTGATCCACATCTTGAGACTCATATTTTGGAACCAATAGTTCCTCCTCTGCATGCAAGTCTAGCTCCCTCTCAAGTGACAACTGGATGGCTTTCCCCTCATCAAATTTTATATCCTGTCGCATAACAGTCATCTTACTGTTAGAAAAATACACATGATAATTATGGGGTGTTTTTGTGTACCCCACAAATATCCAACTTCAGTAGTTGGCTCCAGCTTCTTCCTAGCTTTCTTGGTCACATGCACATAAACAAATGAGCCAAAAATCTTAAAATGAGAAACATCAGGTTTCTTACCAGTGAAAGCTTCTTCAGGTGTACTCATGCCAAGTACTCTATGAGGACAACGGTTTTGCACATAAACCTCAGTGTTGCATGCTTCCACCCACAAATGCATTGGTAGGACCTGGTCATGCAACATCGCTCATGTTGCACCCACGATCGTTCTATTCTTCCTCTCCACGACCCCATTTTGTTGTGGGTTATGAGGTGCTATGAGTTATCTTTGAATTCCTTCTTTGTTACAGAAGTCTTTGAATTCATTAGAGATGTATTCTCCACCATTATCGCTCCTCATATCCTTCACTTGCTTCCTCGACTCTTTCTCCACCAATGCTTTAAACTCACAAAACTTTGAGAATATTTGATCCTTCTTCTGCATGAAGAAGATCCAAAATTTACGAGAAAAGTCATCAACAAAAATAACATAATACTTATGTTTTGCTGTTGAAGCAACCAAGAATGGTCCACACACGTCTGTGTGAATTCTCTCCAGGATCATCGAAGCATGGTTCTCCTTTTCATGAAAGGTGGAATTTACATAATTCCTCATGGTGCAACCCTTGCACTGATCTAACTGAGAAAGTGTTCCCATTGGAAGTTCAGTAGATATTTGTTGCATGATTTTCAAGGCTCCATGATGAAGATGGCCCAATCACCTATGCCATAATTCACCCTCATCTCGGCTCACAAATTTTTCTGCCTTGCCCATCATGCCAGCGCAACAATATACCTCCATCTTGTACAGAGTCTTAACTCAAATCCCTATCTTCTTGATTTGACCCATTTTTGTATGTCACAGGAAGGATTTTCCATCGCTAAAAACAACATCATAACCTCTGTCCTCCAACATTGCGACTGATACCAAGTTTTTCTTCAGACCTGGAACATGCATAACATCTTTCAATTGAAATGGTTTACTTTACTCCCTCTGAAAGGTAATGGTACCAATGTTAGTCGCACTATATCGTCCATTGTCACCCATATCTATATTCATTTTGAGATCTCTCTCTTCCAAGTCACTGAAAAGCTCCGTATCTCCTTTCATGTGGAAGGAAGCACCACTATCCAAACACCACACTGATCCCAATGCACTTGATGCCATGCATGCGATCAAGGAGAATTCAAGTTCCAATTGTGAGACAAGGGCCTCACCAGCTATAGCTCCAGCAACCTTCTTGTTCTTCTTCTTCTGTGGATAGTTAGTAGCGATATGCCCATGTTCGTGACATTGAAAACACATCACTTTGGACAAATCCAGCTTCTTGCCTTTAGACTCGGATTTTGAATGGCATTTATTCCCCTTCCCTTTCCTCGCCTTGGCAGCCAAAGCACAATCCTCTTCATCATCATGCTTTGATGAATATCCATCTCTGGTGTTCCGTTTTAACTCCTCCTATACCAAATCCGACCATAGTCATTCCCAATCTGGCAATTTTTCCCTTCCATTGGCAGAGTCTTGATAACTGTGCCAACTCTTGGGAAGTCCTAGGAGCGCCAAGATCACCAAATCATCATCAGCAACTGTTATTCCCACATTCCCCAACTCATCCTGACAATGGACAAACTTTGTGAGATATTTTGGAATGAAGTCGCCCTTCTCTATCTTGATATTCCTGAGTTTATCTTTGAGTGCCAATTTCCTATGGTCGTTGTTGTTTTGGAATAGATCCATCAAAGTATTCCACATTTCATATGGTGTGAATTTCCCATGTATTCTTGAGACAATGTGGTCTCGTACTCCCTCCAATATGATCCTCCTCTCCTTTGCCACTTTCTGTTGCCATGCATCAAGATTTGCAGCATCTGGCTTAGGAACATCTTTGTCAATGAATTCCTTCAAACCATTGTCTTCGAGTAATGATTCCATCGTGTCCTTCCAATCAATGTAGTTTGACCTGCCCTTGAGTGCATACTCTAACCTCACTCCATTTAAATCCATTTCGATCTTGAATCAGTTGTAGCACCGAGAAAGTCTTTCTGCAAATTTGAATTCTATCCAATCACAAACTCAACTTCTGCAATCTCTTGTGCTCTGATACCATGTAGAAATTTTAATACAAATTATGTATTGTTTGGATTCTCCTGATATAACAATTATATGCCACTATTAAATACATAATCTCTTCTACAAATATTCTTGTGGAATTTAAAGCACGATCGCCAATTGCAATATCAAGAAGAAAGATCAATCACACATAACACAGATGTTTTACCGGGAAAGCATAAAGCTAAAAACCCCACTATCATATATTATGTATATATCATGGATAATGAAACAATATCATACAAAACTCTAATCCAATAGCTCTCAGTACAATATACAATTGTCTCACACTGTCATACAAAAATTGACAAATCCATGTGCCAATTTACTGCTTCCAGATAGCCTGCCTCCTCTGCGTAATCCATGCTAATGGAAATCCATGCAATGAATGAATCCTTCTTTCCTAGGGTGTGCATTCCTCATGGGCACATCCAATGTGTGTGTGGTTTCATGAGTGCACTCACTAATGTGACAATTGATAGTCAAATTGTCCCTTTCACCTGTTATCTCAACTGGGTCTCCACTGGATCTGACATGCATGTAGTTAACAATGGTTAATATTTAGTTGCATGTGAGATCACTGATTGTGAATTAATTAATAATTAATTCACTGATCTCTCACTAGTGTAAGTTCAGTTACAACTAGTACAATTGAGCTTAACTCACTTAATTGAGTTAAACTACTTCACAACTCACATAACTATACATCCAAATCTGTTACAACTTTGAATCACTCAGTTACAACTAATTCGACTTGCATGTCCCACCAGTCAACCTTTGAACTCGAATTTCCTATAGCTAACTGATTTTCCACTTTAGTTAACTATTTCCAAGTGCTCATTGAGAATAGACTAATATTTATTGTCCAACTATTATTAAGGGATAATAATAGTCGACATACATCTATAAATAGAATTTGCTCACCATCTATAAATAGAATTCACTCACCATCTATAAATAGACATCATCTGTAAATAGAATTTTCTCATCATCTAAAAATAGACTTCCACCTAAAAATAGTCTGAGGCTCCATCCTAGTGTAGGTGCATAATTTTCGCTAGGATCTTCTTGTTGAATCTCAACATATTCTGCATCTTTTCCCTATTCTTCTTCAAATTTTTCTTTCTTTTTTCAACCTCAACTATCCCAATAGAAGAGTGAACATCATCGAGATCAATCTTTGTCATCTCTACATCCACAGCTAAAACAACATTTAGAAAAGCAATTCTTTCTTCTTTAGCTAGTCTTTTTCTTTCTTCAAGATTGTTTTCCCAAGATTTTAATGCCATTTCTCCTTTCAACTGTTCAATCTCTAAAAAAGGAACAAACCCTGGTATATTCAGATTTTGCTTCCAAACTATGAGTTCTTAAAATTATGATCTACCAGTGATAGATTCCTTCTCTTTGTCAACAATAATTTGCAATGAATTATTGATGTAATGATAATGCTTCTGGATAGTGTCCAAAATTTCATATAAATTTTGTTGAACTATCTGCAATTGTTCATTGATCTCTAAGGCTTGTTTCTTAAAGGTAGAAATACCAATTACTATACTTTGAATTGTAGTTATTCAGGATTACAATTGGATTATGAATGCATCTCCCTAAGAAATGGAATTCTTACTCATGTGTTGATCTTGAAGAATTACTCTTAATTTCTCCTCTAGTTTTTTGATCTACTGATCATAATTTTGGCTGGCCTCATTTAGTTCAGAATTGATTTTCTCCCTGAAAATGACCTTTGTTTGTCTTAAATCATTTTGCAACTGCTCAATTGAAATATTAAACTGGTCAAGCTACTCTCTCAATTTATCTACTAACCATAAGTTAGTTTTTGCAAATTCCTCTAGAGAATCTTCTACATGTCTTGCAAATTCAGGGTCACTCTATCCATGTCCATCATATAACAAATTTTTCCTTTTAGTAATTACTCCTCCTTTTTGCTAAATTTCCATTCGTACAATAGCTTTCCTTTTTTTACTGAATAATAAATCCAAAGAAGGAATTTATTCTTGTTCAATGTGTGTCAAATCATCTACATTTACTACCTCTGAACCAGGTATCCCAGAACTTTTTGCAAGAGGAGTTAAAGATGGGATGGTAATTGCAAGTGCAATAGACTCCCCTTGAGTAGTAACATCCTTTATATGAGTTTCAGTGCTTGAATTAATTTGAGGAAAAGTATGTTCATGCTTCATAAAGGCTTCAAACATTACAAATGTTTCTTGGAAGGTCTTACTTGGTAGAGTTGATTATGTCGTTGTTGTGCCCTTGGCTAATATTTCTGGTGTTTTTTCAACTTCCTTGGTCTTGACCTCATGCAAGTAATGTTGCTTGGGATTGGATCATGATGGAACTTTTGTAGTTGGGTTACCATTATGAGTAAGACTTTTCTCTACTTGTAAATATTTGGCAAACCACTCCTCCTATGCTTTTGGGAATTTAGAAAATTTGATTGTTCTTTGCTAGGAAGATTTCTGGAATCTGGATATAACTTCATCATATTATCTAGATCCCTTGAAAACCTCATCAAAAGGTGAATCTTCATGAAAATATTTCTTCATATTGAATTGGGATAAATGATTTTCCACCACTTTATGTGGATCATTCTTTTTGAATTCAATGGTAGAAAATGTAATATCATCTAAGGTTGAAGCTTCAACCTTATCATGTCCAAAATATGACAATGAAAATATACCAACATGTATAGGATAGGCTGGCCATACCCTTTTCTGTGTAGCCTGCATTTCTTTGGTGATACATGTTGAAACGAGCCCTCTATTACGACATAAAAATAAGTGAGTACCGTAGTGGTAATTTATTTTTTAAAAACATCAATTAGGACAAGTGTTATGCAAAATAACATACATCAATATTTACACATCAATTCTCATCAATATCACTAAACAAAAAGACTCAGATATAACATCACTGATAATCAAAGATATACCATATCAACAAGATAACAAAGAGGTCTACCTGCCCAACTACATTGCAAGGTTAGGACCTTAAAGACACATAAGCAATGCTCAAGTCCATGATTCATCCGATTGATTCTGACCACCTAGGGTCTCAGGACTGGCGACTGTTCTGAGGAACATGAAGGTATCTACTCCCATAACAAACTCAATCCTAGATTCAATACTACATTCGACGGTAAGGTACTTAATCATAAGAAATTAAATTCATACAATAATTGTAAGGACCATTTTTAATCATCACCAATGTAAAAAATAGAATCAAGTAAACTCTTTTATATATACATATATATTTTCAATAAACATAATACTACAATGCGCTCTTCAAAATTGAAGTAAGATTATCAATGATTAAAACCATTATCAACGTTAGCTTCACTCCAGTTTCCATCACTAATAAAAGTGCCAACAATTACATTATATCACTAACTATATTTCGACCAATGACAAGGTTATATTAATATGAAACAACTTTACCATATACTACCTAAAACATTTAAATTCCAAAATTATGAGACAACAAAAAGGCTATTTCACTTCAACAATCCAAAAGATATTTGTAAAAGAAATACCATATCCTAATAGACTTGATTCATTTATAATGCATCCATTAACCACTAATTAAATTCTTAATTCAATCTTTCTCTTGCAGTTCAAATCCTTATTCGATATGAATAAGAGATCGTTAAATCTAAACCTAAGAGTTTGTTAGACCATTGAAGACTTTTTTTATATATATTTTTTTATTATCATCCTGTTGTATCCTAGTTTGACCAATGTATACTAAGGATTCTACTTAGTGTTATGACACCAGTTTTGAATAAATATACCAAAATATATTTGAATGCATGAGCAAGGATATCAAGTATCAAGAAGTTATTACTTAGTCATACTAAGTAGTTTATATATGGTGTAGTTTATAATTGGATTCATAACTCAATTAATTATAGAATTTCATTTAGCCATTGAGTATTATCCATTGATTCATTTTCGACCTGTTAAAACTTAAACAAACTTATGTAATATCTGTTAGCACCAGAAGTCACCCCTGGATTGCGGTAGAGGTAAGCCTGATACCCATCAGAGTTTTATGTCACATGTTGGTATAAAGGGGTCAAATGGACGCAGTCTCAGGAAAGTGTCATCTTAAATCATAAAACTGGATTGATATGCACAAGAAGGTGAGATCTTGGTTTAACTTCAGTCAGTAGGTTGTAGTAAGGGTTAGTAGGAGGAGGACTTCGGCGAGGAAAATGTGGAGTTATGCTGTGAACATCAGGTTTTCCAGCAACCTAAGGAAGAAAAACTTAAACACAAGGTCCTCTTGGATTCAAATCTCAAGGATACTGAAAGAAATCATAACAACATTCCATTCGAACATTCGACATAATATAGTCACAATAATCCATGTGAATCAGTCATTCATGAACTCTCTCAGTAATAGAAGCATATAAGACAGAATAAGAAGGCTAACTGTTATTAAACAAGAAGTCTCAGGCTACAACACATAACCAGAAACCAGGAGCTTCATTAAAACTTTACAATACGGCATCTTTGCTCTACCATCGACCATTACAAAATATAAAAACTGAGTATATATACTCAAATCAATTCGCCCCACTACAGAAGCACATTGTGGTAACTGTATTCAAGGCTTGGAGTCTGCATCTTCCTCTGTCAAACTGCACTTGCACTCTTTTGTCAGACGCGATCTCAGATCGGTATGGGATTTGCAGGAGAATCTGTTGTCAGGGGGACCTTGGGTTAATAGTCTTCCTCCATGACCAATTTTTCCATTCTTTCCACTTACGGGGTGAAACGAGGTTTCAACTACCTCCCCCCATTTCCATTAACTTCTTTCTTTGGGATCAGGATGAAGCCTGACACCCAGTAATGCTTTAGGCGATGCCCATTGTTACACATTATTTTTGTCATCCCTGTCACTATTAATGATGTAAACCTATATGTTTCCTTCGGAGGGGTCAGTGGCCTGAGTTCCTGAAGAAGGAAGGGAGAAGAACTTTTCTTGAGAAATGAAGTTGCATTTTCCTTTGTAAAAACCCTATAAAAAAGGAAGTTCACAGGCTACATTATAGCTAGGTGCGAGAATGCCTGATTCTCGCAGGCTTCATCATAGATAGGTCGCGAGGAGTTCGTAGTCTGCTCTATAGGCAGGGTGCGAGAATGCTTACACGTGGGAAAAATGAGTGTTTTCTCGAATCTTCTAGAAGGAGAAACTTTCATGGTGAGGTGGTATCCGAATGGTTTGGATCTTACTTGCTTTCATGATTTAGTGGGATCATCCTAACCTCCTCACCTTATCCTCTTCAGCTTATAAAAGGAGAGGAGCTCTCATG
>JASDQU010104165.1:9761-22658 GCA_032191745.1 Picea mariana | reverse complement strand
GAGAGTTGTCTTTTTATTTCATGCTTGTTGTAGAAATACATAAATTCCTTTGAAGTAAACTATCCTCCATTATCAGTACTCAAACATTTGATTTTTGAATCCATTTCATTTTCAACCATTTCCTTGTATACCTTGAAGTTTTCAAATGCTTATGACTTCTTCCTGAGAAAACAAACTGCAGTCATCCTTGTATAATAATCAACCAATAACATAAAATATTGCTCACCTTTTAAACCCTTTGTTCTAGTTGGTCCAACTAGATCAGTATGCACGATTTCCAATGGTCTTTTTTTGGAGTATTCATTTGATTTGAACCTAGAATTCGTTTGCTTTCCTTGTTGACAATGCTTGCATAATGTGTTGGTTGGCTTCGTGATCTGAGGCATTTCTCTGACTGCTTCCTTTTTCTGACTTTGACGATGTTGTCGAAGTTTATGTGACTCATTCTTTTGTGCCATAGCCAAACTTCATCTTCCTTTCCTAGACAACACTTTTCATTTCTAATTTCACTTAATACATATATGTTGTTTGAAATTCTTACAGTTGTTGCAACCAATTTTCCTGAACCTGTTTTTCTTATCTCGCACTTCTGTGAATCGAACATAAGTTTGTGACCTTGGTCACAAATATGAATTACACTTGTAATATTATGCTTCATATCTTCCACTGGTAAAACATTTTATTCCTTGGTATCCTTGTTTCCAATTATGATTGTGCCATTTCCAATGATTCTAGATGAGTCGTCATTTCCAAAGGAGATTGATCCATCTCTTTCCTTTCTCAATGTTAGAAACAAGTCCTCATCACCTGTCATGTTCTTTGAGAAACCATTGTCAACATGCCAATCACGTTTCTTGTGTTTAGTTTGTATTGAAAGTTTGCATTCTTCATTGTTATACGGATTCTGCTTTCTTATCCATATTCTTTACCAAGGTTCATGTCTGTGACTATTTTTATTATGTTGTGATTCTCTAGGAGGGACTATAATTCTACAATATTTGGCCATGTGTCCAAATTTATTGTGCTTGTAGCATTTCACTTCAGTACTCAAGGATTCAGACCTATTGTAGCTTCTTCTATGTGTTTCACTAGGCCTTCTTGGATAATCATTTTGTGCATGACTTTCAAAGTTGTTTCTGTTTCTCCTATTTTCTTTGCAATTTACAACTTTATGTCCAAAATTATTACATACAAAACATAAACCAAAAATATATAGTTTGATACCTGGGAGTTGAAGATATTCTGAAAGGAGTTACTCTTCGGAATCCTTTTTCTTATTGAGGCCTACTTGTTTCTGACTGTCCCTGATTCTGAAATATGAATCTTCTAGGTGGAAGAGTGTCCCTGTGATCTTCCTTGTAAAACTTCTTGTCTCCTCTGACTGTCTCTGCATAGCTTCTTGGATGTGTTTCTTGATTTGTAGCTTTGGAGATTGATCATGTTTGTGTTTGATTATATCCTAGCCTGGACTTGTCATGATGTGGCCTATAACTGTTGATAATGTTATCCAAGACCTTAGACCTATTATGCATGTTTTTTTGTTGAAGGTCTTTTCTCAATGTGACAATCTTTGCTTCCAAATTTCCAATAATCCTGTATTTTTCTTCCAACTGTTCTTTGAGTGATTCTTCGATTCTTTTGTCTTCTTCAACTTGTATTTTTAAATTAGACATCATCTGCTCTAATTCTTCAGAATGAGATTTTTTTGTTTCCTCTTTTCTTTTTATTTATGCCTATAGTGATTTGTTTTTATTCTTTTCCCATTTTATAACATCTATGGCACTCGACAATTCTTCTCTATAGTCAAATTATACCTCTTCATATTCTTCTTCGGTGTCTTCTTTATCAGAGTCTTCTACTGCCATGAATATAACTCTTTTTGTCTCACTTTCACTGACTTCATCTTCATCTAATGAGGAGTTGTCTTATTTGGTGCAAAAATGTTTCTTGAAGACTTTCTTTTTGGTTATTTTTCCTTTATATATTTGCTTGTTATTTGAATCATCTTCTTCATTTCTTTTCTTTTTCTTATTAGGATATTTATTAGAAAAATGACCAATACCATCACAATTAAAACAAATCAATGGAAGATTACCTTTATATTTGTCGTTGGTTCCCTTTTTCAGTCTTCAGAAAAAATTGGCTACTTCTCCATCGTCTTCTGAAATGTCACTATTGTTGCTATCTTCCTTTGCCTTATGCTTTCCCTTTTGATTTTAATTCTTGGATGCTTTGAATGCTACTTAGTTTTTAACTGGATTCTCCTGTTCGGTTCTCATTTCATAGGCTGTAAAAATTCTATGTAGTTCATCCATGCTTATTTAATCCAGATATGTTCTTTCTTCTAGTGCTGAGACATTAGGATCAAATCTCATTGGAAGAGATCTTAGTACCTTCTAAACAATTATAGATTCATCAACTTCTTCTCCAAATCCTATGATTGCATTCACTATTTCATCAACTTGTAAGAAGTAAGTTTCAATATTCTCATCTTCCTTCATCGTCAACTATACAAATTGACCTCTGTAAGTTTGAATCTTTGATGCCTTGACTTTTGCATCTCCTTCATAAATATTATGAAGTTTGTCCCAAATTTCCTTTGTGAAGCTGCAATGCATAACTTTTCCATATAGTGAATCACCAAGACCATTTAGAAGTTCATTGTTGGATTTTGAATTATTTAGACTGATATTCCTTCTATTGATATTTGTTGGCAGAACTGTTAGTTCTTTATATTCATCTACAACTGATTGCCAAGCCTCAAATCCCCGTGCTTGTACATATGTTTTCATCCTTTTGCTCCAGAATGCATAGTTTTGTCCATCAAATTGTGGTATTCCATTTTTATACATATTGTTGCTCTCCATGATCTACCTTTCAGTGGTTAAACTGATTTCTGAAGGAACCTACTCTGATACCAATTGTTGGATTACTGAGAGGGGGGGTGAATCAGTAATAGAGATTTTTAATCCTTTTAACCACAACATGTAAGTGTTATTTATATTTATGATCAATATAACATTATCACCCAATAAGTGTAGTGTAAATAATCCATGAACAATGAACAATCATACACATACATAGTACACCAATATTTTTACATGGAATCCCAATGCGGGAGAAAACCACGTAATGTTTTTTCTTATATGTCTTTAAGAATTACATTCATTGGAAGCACCAATTTCCTTTTCTCTCCAACTGCAACTGGAAGGAGTCTTTGACACCCTATATTTCCAGGATACAACCTAAGGGAAGCTCCAAATCCCCAATTCTCTAGCTACAACTAGAAGGAGGCTACAACCCCCTATGTTCTCCAGCTACAATTGGAAGGTGGCTACAACCCCCTATGTTCTCTGGCTACAACCGAAAGGTGGCTACAACCACCTATCCTTGCTCTGTCCTGTCGCCCTGAAATACAAGTGAAATGATGAAACCACTGCCACACTGTCACTATGAGATATACCACTGTAAACAAGTACCAATCTTTTCCAACAATCTGTAACCAACCTATACCAATAGCATGTGATCAACCTATACCTGTAACCTTCTTGTACCAACAAAAACCAATAGGTATGTGACCTGTCTATGTTGCAACTCGTGTATGTATGTGATCTATCTATATTGTGGCCTGCGTATGTACGTGGCCTGTCTATACTGCAACCTGTGTACACCTTCTGAAAACTAGGGTTTTCATCTTCCTGAAAAAATCTGACCCTTTATTGCCTCTGTCACATCAACTTGCAACCTGACACTATGTCCAAACTATAGTTGTTATCTATGCATACATCATCATACATATCCCTTAACCAAGTGCATCTATATCTCTCTAATCATGTTCCATACATGTGTGTATAATCATGAACAAGTGTAATAACCCTCACATGGACTAGACATCAAAGCCTCACTAATATACAACTTCACACTACATCAACAACTTCACAACCACAAACTCTCAACCATGTACCACAAAAACCCTTAACCATATGCCAAGAAATAAAGATGTGCCTCAACACTAACAAGATGTACCAATGATAGATATCAAATATACCAACATCGTATTTCTGTAGATCTAGCTTATACAGTAAGTGCCATACAACCAATAGCCTCTCAAAGGAAATCCTCAAACCCCCATAACCATTTCTCATGTAGACAACAAAATCCAACTACACATAGAAATAATACATACCTTTTGAACCTATAGATAGATCTGATGTGCCTGATTATTGTAGACCTTCCTAGGAGCTTGCTTTCAGACTCTAGAGACCTGGCATCTTCATCTCCTTAATTTTTCATGACTTTTCCCAACTGTATGTGATTGTTCCTTCTTCGGCATGCATATGCATGCGCTCTATTCTTCTTCATCCTATGTATATACGCTCTTTGTTCCATTGTAGCCCGTGTACACCTCAAAAACAAGGGCTTTGTTTCATTATTTCTGCAGTTCTGAAACTTTCATTGTCAACCAACCCTTTGTGGTACATCAAACTTGTGTAACTTCAAATGTATCAATAAGTACCTGCAATAAACCTTACACAATAATAGATATTCAATGTTCTCAATAGGTGCTAATAGAAGAACCTTTCTCTCTTATTTATACTTCCATGTAGCTTCCTCAAGGGGTTACCTTCTAACCAACTTAACCCAATTTCCTTATTTTAGGGCTAACCCACTTCTAACCACTTGTCCACTTCTAACTCACTTTGCTACAAATAGTAAATTCTCCACTTCTAGTTGCAACTGATTTATTTTTAATTATTTTCTTATTGCAACAACTTAACCCATGATTAAGTCCTAGCTTCACCCACTTGACTAGTTAACTTCTTCTAGGATCTTCTAGAATAATTTCACTTCTTTGACCTTCTATATAACTCATGAGGGTTCTCCAACTTCACAAGGCCATAACTCTCTAACCATGAGGATTTATGTGATGTTCCACATATCATTGGAAATGACATGACATGTATTATCCATGTACTAAACTTCATACCATTATACATCAAATAGGATTAAGTCCCTTAACCATATTGTTGGGGCTACCAAAATTTTCTACCAAACTTGCTTCAAGGGTTGGCATCGATGAAAACCAACCCAATTAATCAACATTGAAGTTGGGAGTCCCTTTTTTCTGGGATGAATCGACACAACATTCATTCATTGCATTGTAGAAAGTTGTAATTTTTTCTAGTTGGAATGGTTTTAGTTCAGGAGGATGTTGAGATCAAAGAGAACATCATCTATTATTTGAGTCATGGCTTGGTGGGTCCTGAACTAAAGTATTTTCACGTAGAGAAGTTGTCATTTGCAACCTTCCATGTTGTTCATCGTCTTCGACATTACACTTTATTGCGCAAGTTGATTGTCATCATTGAGGTTAATCCTTTTCAATATATTTTGAATCGACGAATAATTAGCAGGAAGTACAACAAGTGGATTGTCTTACTGCAGGAGTTTGATTTGGATTTTGATTCTTCCAAATCCAAGAAATATTTGGTCTTCGTTGAGCTTATGTCAGAGTTTCCAGCAGAGAATGAGGATGACGTGGTTATCGACTTGTTTCCGGACAAGCATATATTCCTAATATCTTCATCCAATCCTTGGTATGAAGATATTATCACATATCTCTAGACTCTAAAGTTCCCCTCACATTTTTTGCGAGACAAGCGACAATGGATTTTCCACCTGACGAAGAATTACCTCATTATTGGAGACAATTTGTATCGTCGAGGATTAGAATCAATTCTCCACCGTTGCCTCACTCATGACGAAGCATAGTTGGTTTTGAATGATTTTCATAGTGGAGCATGTGGCGGTCATCTGTCTGGTTTGGAAACAACCCAAAATATTTTGCACGTCGAATATTTTTGGCCAACAATCTTTAAGGATTGCGTTGAAGCGATCAAGAAAGTCACCCTTGCCATATCTTTTCTAAAAATATGTGTGCACATTGTACTCCTATATTTTTCATCATTATCGTCGGCCTCTTCACCAAGTGGGGGGTTGATTTTATGACATGCCACCCAGTTTTGGCTAGGGGGCATCGATATATCATAGTGTTTATTGACTATTTTAAAAAGTGGGCATAGGCCATGCCGGCATTTTCTAATGATGGTGAAACTGCAACACTCTTCATTTTTAACCAAGTTACAGATAGGTTCAAGGTTCCAAAAGAGATTTTCACTAACCATGGCAGTCACTTTCCAAACCACATGATGTCAGAGTTAGCATCAAAACTATGTTTTAGGAAGGAGCATTTGTCTCCTTACTATCCTCGTGAAAATGGTCAGGTTGAAGCTGTTAATAAATCCATGAAAAGCATTTTGAAAAGAATTGTCAACGTAAGCAAATAAAATTGGAATTTGATGTTATATCCAACATTGTGGGCTTACCAAACCTCAATCAAAATTATAATAGGATTCTCACATTTTCAACTCGTTCACGGAGTAGAAGAATTTTTTCCTATTAAATGTGAGATCCCTTTGCTTAAGATTGCTATCGAACTCCTTTCAGACACAACTGAACTTGAGGAGCACCATGTTTACTTAGAACATATTGATGAGCAACATTGAGATGATGCTATAGAGAATGAGGCACGTAAGAAGTGTGTCAATACTAACTATGATAAATCCATTTGTCTGAGGGTGTTCTCCAAGAGGGACCTTGTTTTTCTCTATGACCAGGACAATAATCCCTTGGGGGTAGGCAAGTTCAACCCTATGTGGCACGGTCCATATGTTGTTTATAATGTGTTGAAGAAGGGAGCCTATGAATTGGAATATTATGAGGTAAATGTGTTTTTAGAGCCCATAAATGGTCTCTACCTTAAAAAGTACTATGCTTAAGCTTCATCGCTCAAGTGTTGGTTATTTTGTAATTATTGTTTATTGCTTGTATATAGCCTTGCTTAAATTTCCTTTTTGTTTGTCCTTCATTATTGATCGGTGTGCTTATGCTATGTGGCAGATGCCGGAGGAGTCATCGGTCTATATCAGGTTTGTATACGGTGTCAGTCGCCACACTCAGAATATTGCTTTTTCTACCTGGTCAATTATCCACCCACAATCCAGCTAGTTTCCTTTGGAGGTGTTTGTCTCAGAGAAACTACCAATAATGTGGCTGAGTACAGTGTTGTTAGTGAGCTTTTGTGTGATGTTATGTCACACAATATTCAATGCCTTTAGGTTTATTTGGATTCTCAGTTGGTAGTGTCGCAATTAAATGGTCTTATACGCAATCTGGTGTTACTCTATCACTTCCTTATGGTACGTCTTCTGGAATGATTGTTTGTTTACATTACTTATATACATGTTCCTTGAAAGTCTAATCTAGTAACTAATGCATATTCTAGATTGGAATTTTCATCATCAATAACACAAGAACACACCATTTTAACACATGTAAATATTCATAATTTGCAAGTCAGTTATAATAACGCATGGAAAAAAGTTGTATTTGTATATATAAAAATATAACGAGTTCCATACTACAAAAGTTGGGATTCTATCCCCAAATGTTTATAGATACAAAATGGCGCCTTGGCACATAAAAATTCTAGGCATGAGGCGTGTGATCTCTATCATTACAAAGTATGAAATTTTCCAAACGTTGAAAAAGGCAGACCCATGTCCGAGGTACACCAACTGCATGATGTTGCATCCCCACTGGTAAATAATCTATGACAAACATAAGGATGAAACATGTCAAGGCCTCCATGTCTCACAATGTCCTAGATGCCTCTTCGGTGGCTAGAGCGTCACCTCTTCCCCAGCGCCTGTGCCATGGGAAGTCAGCAGGTCTCACCGGTCCTATATCTGCACATCTAAAAGGAATTTTTTAGTAACATGGATCTCACCAAAAAGACGTGTTATTTTATTCTTTTTACATACAACTTATTTTAAAAAATAAAAATTAAATAACTAGAAATAAAAGAGTTTACCTATCTCCCTAAGCACTATGTTAGGAGGTACAACCATGTATGGGTCCTGGGAGAATTCAATCCCAGGATATGGATAATATTCAATGGTGGGTATTTGTCGTGCCCACCAATCAACGAAATCATCATTGAAGGGGTTGAATACTTCTCCCCTTACTAAGCACGTACACAACTCTTTCCATTGGATCAATATCGGCCATGTACGTTGGTGTTATCTCACCTATTTCCTTGGGCTTATGCCTGATACTCTCTTAAATAAGAAGGCACAAAGAACACTTCCAAACCTAAAGTTTTTATTCTTCCTCAACTTGCAATCTATCAACTATGTTTTCATGCAATTGAGAATAGTCGTGCTCCAGTCAAACATCGTCGCTCTTAGACACTCAATGGCATATTGCATCTGAGGTCGTGATGCTTGGTGTAAGGAGGTTGATCCTACAATGCGAGTCATAGTGTATAATATGCTTTTGAGGCTCAAGCTCTGTATGTTTTTTATGGGCACCTGTGAGCCCACATTGACCGTATCAGCTTCGCAATAGGTGGCTATATAGTCTTCAATGGTTAAGCCACCACCCCCTTGGGTTCTCAAGTTTACTACATTTCCTCTTTGTGAGAGGCCTATAATGATGTAAATGTTCTACACTGTGATGGTAAATGGTTTCCTTTCAAGCATGAAAGCCTCGACATATGGATGACAATAGTCTATGAGATGGTTCAACAGTCGTTTTTGGGCTTGCATATTTCTTGTTTGGAAAAAATTGTACATGTCACATTAACAAAGGGCATCGATGGCATTGGAATATTCTACCATGAAATCATAAATGTCCTCATGCTCACGGTACCTCCATTGCACATACATCCTGCAAAATTGGGAGAAAATGGAGTTAGTTTTTCTTTTTCGCAACTTTCACGCACTTGTACACTTTTCATAATCCATACAATCATGTATGTGTGTGATTCAATTATGGGTGAATAGAATATATACACGACTCATTCCAAGATGAATCACATACACACAAAATGTGGGAGAAGAAGATGAACGATCTCCTCATGTTCTCATCGAAACTAAAAAGTAAATGGATAAAAGTGAAGAGAAAGGTTTGAAACTTACTCAGTCCAAACGGTGAGTGTTTTTGTTGCTCCAAGCTTTGGGAATCTTCATTGGAAGTAAAGGGGTTTTCACCAACAAGGGTAAATTTGGTAAATTTTGAAAATAACATGGTAAAATGGTGAGTTATTTACCATTTAATGTCATTTTTTGACCCACTTCCTATAGTTTTGTCACTTTTTGATTAATTGGACTGATACTTAATAGGCCTTGTAGTGTTTTTCTGACGTTTCAAGTTTTGGAAATATACTAAAGACAATTTTTGGCATATTTTTTGGTTGACCAAGTATTTTTCAAGACTATGGGTAGGTAATGTTTTTGTATAACTATTATATTTGAATAGGTCTCATCCACCTCGCATTTTGCATTTCAGTTGCGATTTCCACTTTGCCCAAGGGTTTCTCCCATTAACTTACGACATGAACCCATCTAACTTCTTTTTGAAATGTCATTTTGTTGATGGTAGAGACTATCTTACATGGGTGCTCTAGGTAGATCCCATTTGCATTTTTGCACCCATGTTGCAAGTTTCCTATTAGGCTCGAGAGTTCTGTTTAGTCTCGCCATGACTTTGCATTGAAGCCTCATTACTTATTCTCAGTCTTTTTCTAGCTAATACCTATGGGACTCCCTCATTCATGTGTTGATATGGATGTCAATTTTTTTTTTTTCTTCGACATGTATTGTGCTCTTTATTGGCATATAAGGTAGGTTCCAATCCGCTTGCATTATGAATTTTATCTGTATCGATCACATATTGGTTGTAGGTTCAACCCCATTCGTTGCGACATTATACCTTCAAGATTCTCTGAAAGTGTCGTTTATGGATAGTAGAGCTTACCTCTTCATGGGTGTCCTAGTTAGTACCTTCCTAGCCATTTTGGGGCCCATGCTGCAGTTTTATTCTGTAGGCTCGAAAGCCCTGTCTAGTCCCGCCATGAATTTACATAAAAGCTTCATATCTTCTTCTCATCTATTGCTGGCCAGTTACCCGTGGGGCCTCCAAAAAATGGTGTGTTGGGTTGTGATTTCATTACATATTGACCACTCACTCTTTTCAGTTCTAATGTCGACTTCAACTTGATGTTATATGACCCATTATATATGCATTCTCGAAAAGTTACCAGCCTTGCAATAATAGCCTTTGCAATTTGACACCTGTCTACCTGGAGGAAAATCTCCCTTAAGTGTCCTTATCCTACACATGCTTCCTTGCATTAAGAATAGGTATGTTCCTTGCGCTTTGGAACTAGTTTTCTTTCCCATGACACTTGTTTCCTCCATTGTACTATAGCATTATTTTATTCTTTTTTAGGCTTTAATAATATGAAAAAGATTAAAAAAAATCAAAAAACAAAAAAAGGGGGCAAAGCATCTATCTCTTTTGTTTGGAAACAATCTTGTCTCCCTTGAACAAAGTATATCTTTGAGTCTATGTCTCAATATTATTGGGTTTGGTATGGCTTTAAGAGGCCTTTTATCTCATTTTTTAGCATAATATCCTTCAACTTATTCTTCCAGTCATATGGAGTGTTTGTTGATGCCTCTTCTGTCACGAATGTGTCCCAGTTTATAGTCAATGTTTCCCAAGTCCCATAATATGTTATGCTTTTGTTCAAGGGAAGTTTCATCCTGAGTTAATCATTCTTCAGAAATCCTTCTATTTCCAAGACACCCTTCTCGTGTCACTCAAGTACTTTTTAGTTTCATAAGTATCTGTGTATCTCACTCTTGCTAGTATAGAAAGTCCACATTGACCTTTTCCTGGTGGATATTCTCTTATCGATTATGACACATTGATCTAAAAGTATGACATAGAATTTCACCCTGGTCTATTTACATCATTGATAGGTGACCTTTCACTCAGCAAATGACAAACCATAATTGGTCATTGACTGAGCAATTTTCCCTTATGTTCGACACCAACAACCATTATCACACATAGGGATTCTTGCGGTACCATGGTTTCCATCTGACCCCATTAGTGGATTCCTCGTCTTTGTCAGTAGTCTCCATAATTGGTTGCTTTTCAAAGAGTCTCTATTGTGCGTTATTCCATCTGGCACATGCCAAAGTTGTACCTTGGTGTGGTCCCTACAATATTTTCATCTGAGTCCTTCCAAATATTTGGCCTTATGCTACTCCTCATGTTAGATGATGGGGGATTCCTTAATTCTCTCCTTCCAACAAATCTCTTCCTATCGACTTCAATACATCTTGCTCCGGGACATGGATCTAGAGTCATTTTTAGTACCTTGGGGCTTGCAGACATTAGTAATAGGTTCCCACTCTATTGACAATGGGAATACATCAATGTCTCATGATCAATAGACTGTATCAGGTGTTCAACGTCAGCTCCTTTATTCAGACTTGTTAGATTGTACTAGGTACCTTGGCACACATTATCATTATCAGTGGATTGTCTCGCGTTTGTTAACGATACACATCAATGACTGGTAATCAAATGGTGTCTCACTATGTTTGAATTCAACACATCTATTCACATAGTGTAGACTCGTACCATGACGGTTGGATTGAAGAATTCAGGTGAAGTACAAACATCACATGTTTTGTGCTCCTACCCGACTTGTACCGCCCTCACTGAAATTGGCACTTGCAAAGGATCAATTTGTTCACTTTATTGGCTCCATATATCCTCTTATTTGATTATGAGGCATAACTCCACTTTGTATCCATTTGTGGATATGATCTACATTTGCATGGATCCACTATGTATTCTTCGTGGCCATGATTGCCACTTCTATATGTATTACATGGATCCACTGTGTAGAGTTTTTGTGGCCATGGACATTAGTTATATTTTATTACTCATGGATTTGCAGTGTACTTGATTGGGTGGCCATGCTTCTATCACTTCTGAGCATGGGTATGCCCCATATATCCTCTTATTTGATTATGAGGCATAACTCCACTTTGTATCCATTTGTGGATATGATCTACATTTGCATGGATCCACTATGTATTCTTCGTGGCCATGATTGCCACTTCTATATGTATTACATGGATCCACTGTGTAGAGTTTTTGTGGCCATGGACATCGGTTATATTTTATTACTCATGGATTTGCAGTGTACTTGATGGGGCGTTCATGCTTCTATCACTCCTGAGCATGGGTATGCCTGAATCGGGAAGAGAATACTCTTACTTGATTTCTACTATAGGTTATGTTCTTGGATCAACTGTTTGGGAACTTTCATTTGGATTTACTTCATTGCATCCTCGCCTCTTAGAGTTATAATGTATTTTGGATTTCAGTTTCTCTTCCAACCTCACACATTAAAGGGAATCTATTATAGCACAAATCTCCACTCTATATTGCATTTGTTAGATGGTCTAGTCCATTCCTAAGCTTGTAAATCTAAATCCAAATCTCCTTCATCAAAATCATCTAAAAAACTCTATTTTTGTTTATACGCTATTCACCCAAGTGAAAATCGCGTACATATGCTATTTGCTGGTGTGCAAATCCTGTACACCCCTAATTTTGTGAAAAAATAAAATATTTCATACTTTTGTTCAGGGTTTATGGGTTTTTACGGTCCTAAACCACCAATTGCTCGTACATAACGGAATGCAACCATCCCAACCTCTTTAGGATGGTATAAAATCACCTATGGGGGTGTGTATGAGAGGAGACAACCTTGGTGCAGGAAAATGATGTCCATTTGCAAGCGTTCCTATTCCCCGAGTCTCTGAGTACCATCCCTAGACCTAGAAATTTACTTTTCAGTATCCCTTCCTCTCCCCCTATATGACCGTTGGGTGTGTTCATATCCCTTTAGGGTCATGTGAGGAAGTTATTTTTTCTAATTTGATGCTTGAAGGGGTTCAATGGAGG
>JASDQU010104164.1:474901-493097 GCA_032191745.1 Picea mariana | reverse complement strand
GCTGAACCAATCCCATGATTCCTTCCACTCCTTTGACCCATCCAAAGAATGTCTCAACCCTCACTGCATTATGTTTTGGTCCACTCTGCACTTATGCCCCCAAGTCTCACGTCGTGCCCCAATGTTCAAGGGAAGTTTCCGTGTCAATAGCCTATTGATATTATGGTATCTTCGGGAGGTATGAACCTCTATTGTGACCTTTGACAAGATTGAAATGTTCCAGAAGGAAGCAAATAAATGAAGGAAACCCTAGACAAGATGTCGACTGCAGAAATATAATTACTATGAATTAATTAGTACCCAAAAGGAGAAGTCGGCCCAGGCAAGCCAACCAAAATTACTATAAATACAGGGCACCAGTCTCTCATTATACAAACTTCTCAGAATTGCAAAGAGAAGTTTCTACGCACTGTAGTCCAGCAGTTTTGTGCGCAAGTCCTGGGGAAGGTACTGCGCTAGTTTTTGGGTGAGACTATCTATTCAGGGTGGTTACTTCTTGCTTGGTGCATTAGCCTCTCTTGGCTATTGGATTGCTACCAAGATTATTTTCTCTGTCAAGGTCAAGGTGCTGAGAGGATGGCTTCGGCCTATGGTTGGGTGACAAGGGTACTGTCAATGGTAAAATGAGCACAATCTTTTATATTCTAACAGGTTATGGGCCCACACCTCCTTCATTTAGTCTAAATGTTGGAAGGAAGCATAGCCACTAGGATATTGAGCTCGCTGAGGAATTTCCGCTAGGGTTACTAACAAGAGTATTTTCCAAAGACACTGCTGCTAGGGATACTAGCAAAAGTAGTTGCAGAAACCCTAATCTCAAATCCGACACCTTGTGATGGAGCATCTCACTCAAAAAGAAGATATTCAGATGCACCCTAACACAGTTCACCTTTTGTGTCTCTCAGAAGACATAAACGACGAAGTTGAAGTTTTGGATCAAGGCATGACCAATTACCAGTCAACCGAAGACATGAGTGAAACAATCAATATTCTACACTACTCAACACTTACTGGAATGATTCAAGATGACATGTGGATAATCGATAGTGAATCTTCTAGGAACATGATGGGATATCAAGCCAGACTCTCAAATATAAATGAGAAGAAGACCTCGTACAAGGTATATCTTGGAGACAAACCACTTACCCCATGGAAGGATTTGGACAAGCCTCCATCAAAATGAAAATAGGTAACTATGTTCACTTAAGGAATGTTTTATATGTACCTGGTTTAGAAAAAATCTTGTATCGATATCTTGCCTAGAAGACAAGGGAAACATAATAGCTTTCATGGATGGAAAGGTGTTATCATGGCATAAAGACTCCAACATAGAGAATGCTAGGGTTATTGGAAGTCATGAAGGAAATATGTATAGACTACTAGAACAAAATGAAGAAGCTCTTGTACACAACGAACTCAACCCCAATGAGCTTTGACACAAAAGGTACACTCACATTAACTATCAAGCATTACCCTTTCTCAAAAGGATGGTTGAAGGAATACCAGAGTTGCAATCTACACATGAAGGAATCTGCAAAGGATGTGCTCTTGGGAAGAATATAAAGAAACCATTCCCAAGCAGAAACAACAGATGTAAGGAGATTCTAGATCTAATACACTCAGAAGTTTGCGGTCCGATGCCAGTAAAATATCTAGGAGGATCTTCTTACTATGTAATCTTCATATATGACTATTCAAGAAAGACTTGGTTATATCTACTAAAGACAAAAGACAAAGTATTTAGCAAGTTTCAAGAGTTCAAAGAAGAAATAGAAAATCTCATGAATAAGAAGATCAAGATGCGAAGAACAGATAATGGTGGAGAATACACATCAAAGGAATTTGTTCCATTCTGCAAATCGACAGGGATTAGGAGGGAGTTGACTGTTCCTCATAATTCTCAAAAAAATAGTGTAGTAGAAAGAAAGAACAAATCCATTGAAGAAACCGTAAAATCCTTACTAAATGATCAAGGTCTATCCATGTTCTTATGGGGAGAAGCAACAATGGTAGAAATATATGTGCATAACAAAAGTCCTCATCGTATATTGAAGGACATGACACCAGAAGAAGCCTTCTCAGGTAAGAAACCTAATGTGGAAAACCTAGTAATATTTGGATGTCATGTTTACTCTCACATTCCCAAGGAGAAGAGGAATAAACTAGAACCTTCAGGAAATAAAGGGATATTCGTGGGATACAATGATTCATCCAAAGATTATAGAATATATATTCTATAACAACACAAGATCGAAGTCAGCAGAGATGTAACATTGTTACACCTCAAAATTACTCACTTTGATAGTGTCGCAAGTGTCGTCATTACAAGTGTTATAAGTGTCGCATCTTGACTACAAGTGTTGCAAGTGTCACAAACATCATACTTCCATATTGCCTATGTGGTGCCTCTAACGACAACACAAAGACACTTAAGACACCTCAAAGGCTAGTTTGGAAGAAAAKAAATAAGTTGACAGGAAGTACAAACCTTTTTCCATTGAAAGAACCACTAAAAAATGAATTTTGGAGAGGAGCGCTCCCCTACCCTATGTCAGGGAGTGCTGGCTCTCCCTAAGCCTYTTTGGGGGAGTGTTTGAGGGCAGTGTGCGCCATTTTGGGGGAGCRCTACCCTTTTTTGAGAAAAAATTGGGTTTGTTGAGGCAAATCAGGGAAGAATCCCTCAATTCCYGAAGGTGKTTTGATTCGAATAGATGGTCAAGGCATAATCTTAGGGAAGATCCTCAACTGAAGGAGAGGAATCCTCAACTTATCCCAAAGATATCTCAAGTGGTGGGACCTCTCCAAGGTTATATAAGGAGGCCTTATCATGGTGAAAGATACAATGGAGATTGAGAATTACATCAAACTTATGATATCATGAGTGAGATGTCATCAAAGCAATCAGTGGAGATTACTTGAGAAAAGGGGTTGGACAAGGAGAACTGGAAGAAGATGTTGCACCTTCATTCAAAGGATTGTAAGTACTTTTACTTGTTCTCATTAATAATAAATGCTTGGCCTATTTCTTTCAAACTTATGCTTGTTCCATATGAGTTTGTTTGCACTAGATGGATCTATATTTGAGCTAATCTCAGTAGATTAGGAAGTCCATTGTATCTTTGTTTGTTTTGTAGGACCTATCAGGGAGCTCAAGATCAAAGCTCAGTCTGGAATTTGCAAGGAAAAACGTCGCTAATAAGGTACATATATTTATCCTTCTCTTTCATTTATTAGCTTGATTAGATCTAAAAGGAAGTTAGTGTCCATGTTAATCAGTTTTCTATCTTGGGTTTAAGAGTCTAGAGACCAAGAGGGAATCCACTTGTTCACAGGGGGATTCACCTACAACAGAAATTGGCGACTCCACTGGGGAGGAGCTCTTATTTTTGTTTCCATTCCCAGATCTTGTTTTGGCCCTTTTCTCACTCATTTTACCTTCTCCATATTGTCTTTTTTATTCTTAGATTTGTTTGATTGCCTCTTTATGTCATCATGATCACCCTGATTGACTGGATTTCTTTGATTTTTTGAGTTTCTAAGCATTTTTTTGAGTTTTTGGAGCAGTGCGCTCCCCCCATGTTGCTGTCAGAGTGCTAGCACTCCCCGTTAGCCTTACACAAAGTGATGGAATGCTCTAGTGCCCCTTACAATAGAGCGCTACCCCATTTTTGTGAGGAATTCTCTAGAATTTTCATCTTCTGAAGCTATTTCTTGGTTTTGGCACTTGCTCAGGGTCTCATACTCTCAGTGCATATTGGTATTGGCATTCAACACCCTGTTTTCTAAGGATTGATCTCTTCTTGTTTGGGAATTTGACATTTTCTTTCCTTGCCTTGAAGTCACTCTTTGTCTTTGTTGACCTAGAGTTAATTACTTGTTTTCTTCTCCTTTATCTGACTGAGTGGAAACTTTTGTGAAGGAATCCAAAGGTTTGTGAACCTTTTCATTTGATCTTTGAGGTCAGTTTTCCAACATTTCTCTTTTGTTTGAGGTTTTTGGTTCTTGTTTGCAACTTTGGTTATCTTTGTCCTTCTTGTCTATTTCATGACAAGAGTGTGTTTTTGTTTTGTGTGAGGTTTTCTTCTGATTGTTTAATCTTGAAGTCTGGTTGAAATTTAGAAGTTTTACAACAGATTATCATTCAAATATACGAAAAAGGACATATTTTAGTGATTGGTTTGGATATTAGAAGGCATTTCTGAAATTTTTAGCATTGCATTGGATTTGATTGAGAAACACTTGAATGAGGACATTGCATTTTTAGTGTTTGATAGTGAAAATAACTTTCTCTCTTTCCCTTAAATAGGTATTCATTGAAAGACAAGACTGCTTATCATATTCTTGTGCATTTTTTGGAATTGAGTCATCATACCATCAATTTCATTGTCATACACCCTTTGAGTAAAGAACAACCGTAAAATCATCGCTAATTAAAATTTATCTAGAACATTTTTGTTTCTAGGATCTTCCACCAACATTAGACTAGGATTAACACTTTGGATTAGGCTGTGAGTACAACTCTCCAAAGTTTTTCAAAACAAACATTAGCATCCTGAGATAGGGAGAGTCAAATCCAATTGTCGTATATGCTTTCTTGGACCCCCCTCTCACACAGGGGTTACACAAGAGGTCACATTTGGGTGAATTACAGAGATTATCCCTCCATGGTTTAACTCTTTGTAGTGGTCAGATCATATATTGGGGGTCACTTGAGGGTATACCCATGATTATGTGTGGGAGCTTCTCGAGTTGATTTCAAACTTGTTATCCTACCCATACATTCAGATCAGACTGTCGACTGTACCCTCCCAGGGGATAGTTGCAAGTTGGTGTCCTTAGTTGCCATAATCTTTAGGTACTTACATGAGGTGATGGTGAAGGGAATTCTCACTATACCTGGAACAAACATTGGTCAAACTCACTCGGGCTCCTTGGAGGCTAAATCCACAATTACTGTGTGGAAGCTTGCACCAAGGTGAAAGTCCATTAAGAAGTTCACCATTGTAACTGTTCCACCAGATCTTATCCCCTTCTTGACTTGGTCACACGACGTTGGATTTCATCACCAACTAGTATGATCATCAAGAGAAGTCTTCTTTTCTTGGTTTTGGTTCCTAGATTTTATTAGTGTATGCTATTTCTTTTTGTTAGTTGGCCCTAGATTTTCAGTGTGTACTGTTATTATCCAAAATTGATCTTGTAGATGATAAAGGTCTTCGCCGATCACGTAGGATGCAAGGGTTTCCTCTGGAAGGCTACTGACCCTTACCTCCTAACCCTCCAGAAGACAACTACTGTGGAGAGGTAGAAAATCAATTTGATGCTGGGAGTATTGTTGCTCCTCCGTTAGACAATTCAGAAGGCGCTTTGGTTATGGTTGAGAATCCCACTCCTTGCACTACATCTGTGTCGGTAACCCCTCTCAAACCACTTTTTCTTCGTTTAGAATCCCTTGGGAATGTCATAAACGAGGAGGTCCCACAGTTACCTGAGAGAGATTTTACCGAAACATATATGGGATCCACATAACCAACCTTTGGTTATGAGTATAGGACTCCTGTTTGTCCTACCACTGTAGTAGATAAAAATCCCACACCTGCTCATTTTGTATGGAGGAATTCACTAGGACGCGATCTCTATGAGCATTTTGAATCCTTTCGACAACCCTTTAATCCTCATGACCCTCCTGTTGAAAGTGGGCCAGCTGGTCAAATGATGAATCACCCCATCAATCAGGTCATTAACTCTACTGTTGCATCAAAAAATGTCTATCCTAATGCTGGATTCATCACCTCTACTCATTCCCAAGGAACTTCGATCCCTACCCCCGCTTTTACAAACTTTCACTCTACAGCTCCACTTGTTCCGCACGATCTTGCTGGGACAACTTTTCACCCGAGAATGCAGACCCTYGCCAACCAAATACATTTGACATGAGGGAAACCACCATCTAGTGAACCTATCCCTCCYGGAAGACCATCATCCTATGGTGGGCCTACCTGTCCCGGGGGAAAACCCCCTTTTCATGTTCTTCGCGGAGGGCAAGCTCCCTTTTCCAGTCATACCTCGGTCGTCCACCCCTGGCAGGGGGGAAACCTTCGTCTGCCGAAAACCCTTCACAATCCCAAGGATTATMTTTCGGAGGCACATTTACCCAACCCCATGTTGGGGGGAAMTCATATCATAACCCACAAAGAGGAGTATCAAATTYTGTTYCTTCCGGACTGTCTTATGGACAACCTTATCCGGGTGGCATTCCAAACACCACCTGGAGTCCTCAAGGGAAACAACCTTATCCTCCCCATGGGTATTATGTGTATCTGCCTTYGGGGATCTACTCTTTAACCTCCTCAAGGGTACAATGTTCATCCTCTTTCTGGGGAAGMAAATCACCCGGCTTATAATGCTCAAAACCCACTAGGTTATGCAAATATTTCTCAGCCATCATCGAATCCTGTTTATCCTGGTTAGCAACAACCATATGTAGGAGGAACCACTGGTTACAACTATCCACCTAACCTAGTTTATGGTCCTACTGGTGTTCCTATGCCAAACTAGTATCATCCACAAATTAACCGACAACTACCTTTCCTTGCGACTCTGGATCTCCTAGACTTGTCTTGGTTAACTAATGATCCTATTTTTCATTCACCAGTTTGGCCAGTTATTCCAGCTAAACTTCCTTCTGATATTCCAAAATTTGACGAAAAATCTGGAGAAGATCCAAATAACCATGTGATGAATTTCCATTTGTGGTGTTCATCAAACTCCCTCATGGATGATTCTATATGTTTGCGTCTTTTCCAGCGAACACTTACTATCTCTACAACAAAGTGGTATATTGAACTACCACGTTCTTCTTTTCATGATTTACACTCCCTCACCATGTCTTTCCTCATGCACTTTAAACTACCTATTCGCTACGAGACGAGTACTGAACTCTTGACCTCTCTTCGTCAAACTGACTCTGTGCATATATTTGACCATATTCACGAGTGGAGACGATGACGAAGGATGATCAAGGTAATCATTCCTGACATATTATTGGAAGAATGGTTTACTAAATCACTTTTACCCCCGATCACTCGCGATGTTGCTATGGGTGGCACGATCATCGAGGAAGAAACCATTGCTCGGGCTCGGTACTTAGATTTGGTTTATTCCCAATTTGGTACTTTGTATGATTTGCTTGCAAATGTTGCTCAAGCTAATACCGATCCATCCAAGCCGTCATCCTTATCTCATGCAGACGGTGTTATCAGTTTCTTCAAAACTTAATCTACTTCCCAGTCGAACACACTCTCCTCTACCTCCCCCCAAACTTAGACCTCTCAGGTGAATGCAGTTCAATCTGCCCCTTCACAACAATCTGAAGGAAAGAAGAAGACAAAAAATAAATCAAAAAATACTAATAACAATGAAGAACTAAAAAATCAAGCTCAAACCCCTGCTACCGAGAAGAAACCACAATGGAAACTGAAATTCCTGTGTATCATTTGTAGTGACGAACACTACACTTGAGACTGTCCACATTGTAATGAAGTGGCCAAATTTTTTTAGGAAAATTCACAACCCGCTGTGCTTACTTAGCCTTTTCCACAACAGATCTCCATGGTTTCTCAAACCCCCTCTCCTGGGGGCAGTTCTATCCATCCTCATGATGAGGCCTCGACGAGTGCACATATTTATAGGTGTAATGGGATTAATTTGACCACTCTCTCTAATACATACGATACACCAGGTAACCCTGACAAAGGACAAGTCACTAACGGTACCGATAATTTACTAGATCCATCTCCATCCTCCGTTAGTCCTCCATTGGTTAATCCTCCGTCTGGACCACTTCAGATTGAAAAACCTACGTTTGACTCTCTTATGCCCTCCTAAGAGCACTATCCATAAATCTACCTTTAATCCTAGTTCACGTGCCGCCAAGAACTACAACATTGTTGAAGATTTGGCTCAAACACCATGTGCTATGTCTGCGTTAGAAGTTCTACAACACTGCCCCAGTCAAGGTAGAACACTCTTGGCCACTATTGGCACCGTTGATCCCAAGTCATCCAACCATATCATGTTTAACCTGGACAATTATACGTCTCGACTCTCCCATCAACTTGCTTTCCAAGTTGATGCTGTTGTTCACAATCAACAAATCCACCGAACTATTCTGGATGAGGGAGCCTCAACTTGTGTCATGTCTTTAGCATGTTGGAAAAGTTTAAAATCACCCACACTTAACAAATCCCCAATGATGTTACAGGCATTCAATGGGCAAGGTTTTCATCCCCATGGACTTTTACAGTCTCTGCCCATCGAATTGGGTGGCAAAACCATCACGGTTGATGTTGAGGTGGTCGATGCTCCCCTCGATTACAACTTATTACTTTAAAGAAGTTGGTTTTATGCTATGACTGTCGTTGCTTCGTCAGTATTTTGATGTGTGCAATTTCCCCATCAAGTTAAAATTGTCACTGTCGATCAGTTAGATTTCTGCACAACCGTTGCTCGCGCTCCCGCTACCAACAATATTCTTTTCTTGGGAGATCACAAGATCACGTATGAAAGTGTTGGTGTTGGCTTACTGAAATATTCTAGCCTCATGGGCACCTTCCCTACACCACTTCCACCAAATACACATCATATTTCCATCGTTAATATGATTTTGACCGCGACTTATCAATATTTGGAATCATCTGACCCTTGGATTGTACCTAGTCCATTGGAATTCGATCCAATAGGTGACATTGTGCCACTTAGTCCAGCCAAAACATCATACATTTCTATCCAATACACTTCTCCCTCATCGTATGAACAACATCTATTGGCACCCGACATTTACTCGATGCCATCACGGTTAAGTTCCTTGTTGTCTGCGATCGACTACATTTCCCCAATTTTTCCCTCGAATGAATCTATTATGGAAATGTTGAACATTGACGAGCTACCTTAGGATGATAATCATAATGCATCCTTTTTTCTTCCCCCTCGTGAATAAATTTGGGAAGATATACACTCTATCTCCCCTCCAGATGTCGATTTTCCATCGTCTCCTATGCCTTCGACTTCCGATGATTTGGATTGGGTAGTTGACACGGTGATCTCTTCGGTAGGGCTATTGGAGCCTGCTCTCCTTACCCCTGTCGCGACCCTAGACATGTGTTCCTTCCAGAGTGATTTTCTTCCATTCAATGAAGATCTCTTGGAAGCTATGGCCGAGTTTTGTCCCTTGACATGGTGTCCTTCCAACACGTTATTCTCTTGGAAGCCATGATCAAGAAGAGCCACGAGCATAGTTTTTCTCTCTGTGGAAAGCTCATTAAAAAATGAAATAGAGGTCATGAGTACAGTTTCTCTTCTCTATAGCAAGCTCGTTAAAACATGAAATAGAAGCTTTGAGCATAGTTTTCCTCTTTGTAGCAAGCTTGTTAAAAAATGAAACAACAATCTAGGGATTGAACCCAGAGCCTTGAGCATAGTTCTTTTCCTATGTCAAGCTCATTAAAAATGAAACAATCACCTCTCTTGAACCTTCATTTCATTCACCCTTATCCTTTTTCTCCATATAGTAGAGAAATTGGTGAAAAACTCAAAGTCGGTGAATGAATTGAAGCCTGGAGGGCATGTCTCCAGCCTTTGATGATAATGCTGGAGTTAAGCTTCTAGATTTCAAGATGGGGGCATACCGAGCTTAGTCTTTGTTCTTTTTCGTGCTCGAAAAAACATGAGAACGTAACCGAGTAGACTTTTATCTTGTTTTTGGACTCACATGGATATACAAAAAAGGAACCCCTTAGAGTCTTCTTTGAGTTCTTTTTAGACTCTCTAAACATGAAAATATTGCCCTGTGATATTGCTTCCTTTCCCACTCGTTAAAATATTTGAAAGGGAGTCTTTCGAGTGATAATTGATCTCTTTTTTGGCCTCATGAGACTAACAWTACGAAAAAGGACAACATTGGAGTCGTCTTTAAGTTGTTTTCAGAGTCTCTAAATATGAAAAACCACCGAGTTTACCTTCTCTGGACTCGTTAAACGATCATACATTGAAGGGCCCATATGGGATTGAACCCTTACTTCTTCTAGTTCGTTAAACAAAGGAAGAKGGACTTACCAAAGGTGAGTCATATCGAGCATGTGTTACCCTCCTCGAGCTTGTTAAATTAAAAAGAGG
Organism: Picea mariana; assembly: GCA_032191745.1. Lineage (NCBI taxonomy): Eukaryota > Viridiplantae > Streptophyta > Pinopsida > Pinales > Pinaceae > Picea > Picea mariana. The sequence continues at coordinate 482,924 of JASDQU010104164.1, read as the reverse complement.
TACTCGTCTATCTGGATGGGGGAAAAATTGAAAGAAGCAAGCCAATAAGTTTTTGAGAACACTACCAGTAACTCTTACAGTCGCCCTTGAACACGACACTTTGTATTTGCACGCATTTTAATCGATTGAACCTCTACACTGAGCCAATTCTCTGAGTTTCTTTTACTCCTTTGGGTCACTTGATGAAAGTCACAACATCCACTGCATCATCAAGATTTGGTCCATGTCATGTTTCTGTTGTCGTGCCTCAGTGTTCAAGGGAAGTATCTACCTCGAGAGTCAACCATCAMAAATATCTTGTTTCAATACCCATGTCAATTCATGTTCATTTGATCTACCAATTACATCTCTGTGTCAGTTTTGTGTCATTGATGGGGGATACATCAAGGCCCTCCTTCGACAAGTCTATTCCTGTCGACTTCAACACATTGTCCAGGAACTAGACTTAGAAACCAACTAGTACCTTGGGACCTGCATGCCTGAATGACAAGCCTCCTCGTGTTCGACAATGGGTTTACATCATTGAACCTGATTGGATGATTCCATAGATGTTTGACTTCAGCTCATTCATTCACATTCATTGGAATGTACTAGAGTACCTTGGGAATCATTGACATCAATGGTGATTTCCCTCGCGCCTGTTAACGGTTTACCTCATTGACCGACAATCAAGTGGTTTCTGCCATGTTCGACATCAGGAAATATATTCACATGGTTAGATTCATACTACATCGGGATCGGTAAGAAGACCCTGGGTTGAGTTTTTCAATCTTATGTATACTTTGCCCAGGTTGCGAAGGAGTTCTTTTGAACTATGACACATATACTGTTACATAGATCCACTTTGTATTGGTCGTGGCTATGTCTTGTCATCTCGTAGATCCACTATGTATTCTTCATGGCTATGATCAGTTCAGGTCATGGGAGTATAGATCCACATTGTATCTTCAGTGGATATACCTTTTATCAATGTAATTATGGATCCACAGTGTATTTTATGGCGGCCATACCTAAAAGGTCTTTATCACTTAAGCATAGGTATGCCTACCTTGGGTTTGAAACATGTCATAATATTTGTTTGGTGGTTGTGTGCAGATTTTTCCAGCCTCTCTGCGTCTATACCCTTGCTTGAAAAAGTCTACAAAGTACTTCAATCATCATCGTCTTCTAACTTCATACTTTGGGGGGCAATCTATTACACCTCAAAATTACTCACTTTGATAGTGTCGCAAGTGTCGTCATTACAAGTGTTATAAGTGTCACATCTTTTCCACAAGTGTCGCATCTTGACTACAAGTATTGCAAGTGTCACAAACATCATACTACGATCTTTCCCATGTCATGCCTCTAATGACATCACAAAGACACTTAAGACACCTCAAAGGCTAGTTTGGAAGAAGAGAAATCAGTTGACAGGAAGTACAAACCTTTTTCCATTGAAAGAACCACTAAAAAATGAATTTTGGAGAGGTGCGCTCCCCTACCCATTGTCAAGGAGTGCTGTTGCTCCCTGAGCCTCTTTGGGGGAGTGTTTGAGTGCCCTGTGCACCCTTTTGGGGGAGAGCTACCCTTTTCTGAGCAAATTTTGGGTTTGTTGAGGCTAATCAGGGAAGAATCCCTCAATTCCTGAAGGTGGTTGGATTCAAATAGATGGTCAAGGCATGATCTTAGGGAAGATCCTCAACTGAAGGAGAGGAATCCTCAACTTATCCCAAATATCTCTCAAGTGGTTGGACCTCTCCAAAGTTATATAAGGAGGCCTTCTCATGGTGAAAGGTACAATGGAGATTGATAATTACATCAAACTTATGATCTCATGAGTGAGATTTCATCAAAGTAATCAATGAAGATTACTTAAGAAAAGGGGTTGGACAAGGAGAATTGGAAGAAGCTGCTGCACCTTCATTCAAAGGATTGTAAGTACTTTTACTTGTTCTCATTAATAATCAATGCTTGGCTTGTTTCTTTCAAACTTATGCTTGTTCCATATGAGTTTTTCTGCAGTAGATGGATCTATATTTGAGCTAATATCAATAGAGTAGGAAGTCCATTGTATCTTTGTTTGTTTTGTAGGACCTATCAGGGAGCTCAAGATCGAAGCTCAGCCTAGACTTTGCAAGGACAAACATCACTAATAAAGTACATATCTTTCTCATTCTCTTTCATTTATTAGCTTGATTAGATCTAAAAGGAATTCAGTGTCCATGTTAAGCACTTTTCTGTCTTGGCCTTAGGAGTCTAGAGACCAAGAGGGAATCCACTTGTCTGCAGGGGGATTCACCTACAAAAAACATTCAATGAGAATATGGCCTTGAAGAAATTCATAGATGAAACTATAGAATAATAAGAGATTGAAGAACTTAACGAAGAAAGAACAGAAAACAAAAATGATAAAAAGGACCTACCTGGTCATCCTATGGAGCCATGTGAAAACATTGATTCAGATATCATACCTAAGACCAAGAAAATACCAGATTGGTTTGAATCTACCTTATAAGATGTAGAAAGACTCAAGGTTCTAGAAGGAAAATTAAAAAAGAGTAAAAGACCTAAAATATTCTCAAGCTATGCCGCATACATGATGAAGCTTCTAGATGAAGAACCTACCACATTTGAAGAAGCTGTCTAAAAGGGACAATGGAAAGAAGCTGTGGAGGAAGAACATCAATCCATTATGAAGAATGAAGTATGGCAAATCGTACCAAGGCCTAAAGAGAAATAAGTGGTAAATTCAAAATGGGTATATAAGATCAAACATGCAGCAGACAGAAGCATGGATAAATACAAGGAAAGATTCGTAGCTAGAGGGTTCTACCAGAAGGAGGGAGAATATTATGATGAGACATTTTCTCCGATGGCTAGATATATTTCCATCAAAGCTATTATATCTCTTTCCGCTTCCCTGGGATGGAACTTACATTAGATGGATGTAAAGACAACTTTCCTCAATGGAGCAATTGAAGAAGAAGTATATATTGAACAACCCCAAGGATTTGAGGTACATTCCAGAAACACTCACATTTGAAAATTAAAGAAAGCTCTATATGAACTCAAACAAGCTCAAAGGGCTTGGTATGCCATAATGGACAACTATCTAATGAGACTTGGTTTCTCCAAGAGTCATGCTGTTCCAAACCTTTACTATAAAGTCATGGACAATGCACTTGTAATCCTACTACTATATGTTGACGATCTATTCATAACAGGTGAAGAGCCTCTCATCATCCAGTGCAAGAAGGAATTAGCTTCTGAATTTGATATGAAAGATCTAGGTCTCATGCATTATTACTTGGGACTAGAAGTATGGCATAAGCATGGTGAAGTATTCCTTGGACAAGGAAAGTATGCAATAAATATCCTTCAGAAATTTGGAATGATGGATTGTAAGTCCATGGACACTCTTGTGAATGCAGATATCAGAAAAGTAAAGGATCCAGATTTTGATCCAATAGATCCATCTCTATATCGACAACTAATTGGGTCATTGATGTATTTGGTAAATACTCGACCAGGAATTTTCTTTGCCATGAATACACTAAGCCAATTCCAGGTGGAACCGAGACATGAGCATTGGATAGTTGCAAAGTTGGGAGGGAGCACTGAAAATATTATTGAAAACTTTTATTTTGTGATTGAAAATAGTCCATCTTGGACAGATTCTTTCCTGTTCAGAAAGTGGATTGAGATTTCTGACATACATCGATTTCCCATTGTGGTTAACATGGGAAATGGTCCAGATTGATGATATATCATAGACAACAAATTCCCATTATGGTTAACATGGGGAGTGGTCTAGGGAAGTCTCTCTTCTTGAGGGTTACTCAAGAAGACTGGCCCACCTCGCCGGACAATGATTTCTCATTGTGGTTAACATGAGGAATGGTCCATTTTGGAGGTTGATACTGGACAGTCTTTTCCTATTGGTGTTAATAGAGGAAATGGTCCAGACGGTCATTCCTTAGGGTTTATACATTCTCTCTAGGGTGGACAGTCATTCACTCTATTATTTGTTCTGCCTAGGTTGCGAAGAAAGTCACTTGAGCATGCTGATATATATGTTGTCACATAGATCCACATTGTATTGGTATGTGGATATTTTTTATCATCTCGTAGCTCCACTGTGTATTTTATGTGGCTATGATCAATTCATGTCATAGAACTATGGATCCACATTGTATTTTTGGTGGAAATACCCTTATACAATATGGATCTGCAATGTATTTATTGGCGGCCATAGTTTGAGTAACTTATAGTCCGAGAATAGGTATTCCTGCCTTAGGATTGGAACACATATTAACATTGTTTGATGGTTGTCTGAAACTTCTACTAGGTTCCGCAACTCCATACCCTTACTTCTAAGAATCTACAAAGTGTTTCGGCCATCATCTTTCATTTTCTAACTTCACACTTTAGGGCGAAATTTGTTACACGTCAAAATTCCTCACTTTGATAATGTCACATTCTCATTGTCGTAAGTGTCTCACTGTTGTTGCAAGTTTCACATTATCCTTCCATAAGTGTCACATCACAAACAAAACCATGAAAACACTTGATACAACCCCTAAAACACGTTAGAAGAAGAATCCCCATCATCTGACAGTTAGAACAAAGGTTTTTCTATGAGAATTGTTCATCTTGGAAGATTTTGGGAAGATCGGCTCTCCCTTGCTCATATACAGGGAGAGATAGCACTCTTTGTCCATATCACAGGGAGAGTTGTAGTGCTCTGTTTCCCATTGTAAGGGAGCTCTGAATTGGTTGAGAATATCTTGGAAGAAATCCCTTTTTCTTCTAAAAAAAACTATGGATGGATCGAGTTGGTTTCGTTCAAATCTAACCCTTAGATTGCATATAAGGGATATATCACAATTATTAGAGCCATATCATCAAATAATTCCAAATACAACCAAGGTGGTTGAGCCTCTCAAAGACTATAAATAGATGCATTCTCATGGTGAAAAAAACAAGGAAAAAATGAGCAATGCATTGTTATTCTGATTGTGGATCTTTCAAGCAAGGGTTGGACGGGGAGGAGTTGGGGAGGCTGCTGCAACATCATTTGAATATTGTAAGTTTCCTTTTGAAGTTTTTATTAATATAMTTGTTCTATTTCCTTGTAGTATGTGTTTACATGTACTTGTCTATGCTTGTCTTAATCTTCATATATCAATTGATTTTGTCTAATCCATTAGAGTAGGAGATAGTCGTTTGTCTCTTGTTTTCCATTGCAGGTACTGATCGRAACTTGCGGATTGGAGCAGCTTGGAAAAAATTCAAAAGTGAGGAACATCAAAATCTCCCTCCTTCTCTCTTTTCTCATGGATAAAATAAATATATAGGAATGGTAGTTTCCAAAGGTAGTTTTCTGTTTTGGTAGAGGGGTCTGTAGTCTAAGGAAAAGTTTACCTGTCTGCAGAGGAATATTTTCGTAACAAGGTATCTCTCCAAAATAAAYCAATTATGTGTGATACAATAAAAGGATCATCTGATTCTCATCCAYGAAGAAAATGTATCTTCATTCAGGAGGCATTTTGATATAGCCAAGACTATTCTCAATATTCAATGCCATTTCTACTAGCTTTCTTTTCCCAAACAAGTGGAAAAGTTCATTCACACTTCTTCAATGCCATTTCTATTGGCCTACTCTTCCCATATAAGTGGAAACTTGCAGTCCTGCTTTCTCTCTCTATTCACAAAGTAATCCATCTAATCACTTGCATGGTATTTACGAACCTTTATCAGTGCCTTCCCATCCTAGGGAATCAATTTCCATGGAATTTATGAATGGTCTCCCTGCAAATATCCACAAACACGATGTTATTTGGGTAGTAGTGTGTCATTTGTCTAAGATGACTCTATTTATTTCTTATCATAAAACTGCCTCTACTTTTCAAACCATCGACCTCTTCTTCCATCATGTGTGGCCTCACTTCGAATTGCCTAGTAATATTATTTCTGATAGAGACTCTCGCTTCCTCAACACCTTCTAGTGCACTCTTTGGTCCTTGCTCAGCTACCAAATTTATTTTTCCACTTCATTTCACCCTCAGACTAACGGGAAAATAATTTTTTTCAACCGCACTTTGGTCCATTGCCTTCACAACTATTTTACCAAAAACAAACAATGGGAATATTATCTGCATACATTCAACATATGTATAATTGGTCCATGCATTCCTCCACTAGTTTCTCTCCCTACAAATTTTTTCTTGGATTTCATCCCCTTGCACCCTTAGAGATACCCCTCCCTTTCGCACCTTTGAGGTCTGCATTCCAGAAACAGGAGCAACAATCAACATTGCATTTCATTCATAGTATAGGACAACGTCATTCCCAGGTAGAAGCTTCCTTGCAAGCAACCCAAGAACACACAAAACAAAGGAATGATAAACATCTCATGCCCTTGATATTTCAACCGAGAGATTGTTTGTGGATATTGTTGGACAAGCACCGATTCAAATCACAACACCATAAGCTACACCCACTACGTTATGTCCCATACACAGTTCTGGAATGAATTGGTGAAAATGCCCATCGCCTGGACTTTATCTCACAACTTGACATTCATGATGTTCTCCATGCGAAAAATATAAAGTTGTTTGAGCCACCTCTCCTTGAAGAAACAACCACAGTCCATCATCTGGTGGAAAATATTCCATATTTTCAACCTCCTCTACTCACAAGTACCATTCTAGATTTCAAGACCTGGACCACTTGCCAATAGTAGTATATTTCATATTTGGTGGGTTGTAAGGGCCAGACACCAACTCAGGCCAAGTGGATGTCTACACCAACATTGCAATGCTCATTCCCTCACTTACTAGTGGAAGCGAGGACACTTCCAGATCTAAACAAGGAGGAATTGGGCCACCAATAAGGGCACACCCCTTCCTTCACCAATCAACATGAGATTGTTTAGCAAGTTCTCAATATTTTCTATGTAAACTTCCCTCACCAGTCTTATTGAGTAGGGAATTTCCTAATAAATAGTTCTAGTATGTCAATTTCTTGAGTGAGTTATATTGTAAACAACATTAGCTAGTCCACTTGAGAAGGACGCTCCATAATTACTCTTAGTATGCCAATTTGTGTCACTCAGTTGACTTGTAAACAACTCTCGCCAATCTTACTGATATGAAAATATCAAATGAGTTCTACTACCAACTTGATTTGAAATATCAACAAACTCTGATACCAATTCAGCCCGAAAATCCTTAGATGTAAATTAGTTCACAAATACACATAAACATCCAACCATATTCAGGAAATTAAACATTGACTTGACCATTTGAAAAATATCATGTGAATTTCTTACTTATCCAAAAACTTCATTAACTAATAAATATAACTTGTGGAAATAATGACTACCAAAATAGAGAGAAACAAACCACTCTTATTAATTCTCAATTGCCATATTACAATAAAAATGGATTACAATTCCAAATTATGAAGACACCCTTCAAGTCGACTACTTCAACCCAAAAACAAAGGTCACCATTAAAATCCTTGCAAAATTATGAGAATAATGAGTGTAAACTCGACTATATTTTGAACAAGTGCCTGAAAAGTCCTTTTTTCATGTATAACGAGACTATGGGTCTCATACATGTCAATCTGAAATAACAATTTCATATACAACAATTTTATTCAAATTTGACATTACCATCATGATCCTCTCTAAAAATCGAGAAAAATGAGTATAAACACCCTATACCTTTCTCAAAGAACTCAATGGCATGAAAAAGAAGGAAAATCTAGCCGAGGAACATCTATTGCAAGAAAATAGAGATAAATATATACTTGGCACAAACTCCCATGAAACATGCTCCAATATGGCACAAAAACCCATGTCTTGCTTTGGTTCGGAGCTAGGTTTAAATAGGATAAAATTAACCTAACCGAGCCCCTTTATTCTCGGGCTGCATTGAATTAATATTAAACAATATTTGTTTGTTTATTTTAACAAACCAACCATATGCAACAATTATAGGAGGCATACATTTAAAACTATGGAATATTCTTG
>JASDQU010104164.1:462413-472807 GCA_032191745.1 Picea mariana | reverse complement strand
TGAATTGTATATACATGCCACATGGCACCCCTACTTTGACTTGGTTTTACCAAACTTTGACTGGCCATAACTTCTTCTTACGAACTCCATTTGAGGAAAATTTTGCACCGTTGGAAAGATATCACCAAGATCTATGCAATGAAGTGGTTTTTGAGAGAAGTTAGGAATATCGATTTCTTAGCATTTAGGATCCTCCTGGGTCATTGTTGAGCATTCTAGATCCTCCTAGATCACACCTCCCCATTGAAGAACTTTTGGACCTACAAAATTATGGGTCATTCATAAAAGAAGTGAGAATGCCTTCAACTCACTTGTCATGTATCATCCATCCTTCCTGCTTGGATAAGGAGCACCTGACTGAACATAATGATAACGAAGACTAAAACAACATTGCCGACCAAGTTAACTATCCCCTTAAACTTACAAACTCCACCATTCATTGTTTCAGTATCCAACCATATTCTACTGATTAGTAATAAATTGAACAACAACATTGAATATACATATGTGAAAGAGAATGAATGATCAACATATTTTCCCTTCTTAACATGAACAACATCAACGAAAGGACCTGTTCTTCTTTTAACCATAGGCTATAAATTTGGATCCTGGATACAAACATTAACTAGAATGTTCCATGTAGTGACAACTATCAAATTAGTCTTCATCTAATGAGCTCTCACAATGAACACAATCCCATCCTTTAAAATATGATACTTGTTCTGTTCCCTGTAGAAAATGGCCTTCCTATCATACAAGTATGGACTTCCAAAAACCATCCCACAGATGTCAAGTGGAACAACGTCTAAATCTACCTCATCATTGAAATTGGATGTGATCGCAAGCCGTAACTTGCATTTCTTAGTTACTTGTACGTAAGCATTATCACAAATGCAACCCAAAGGATACGGTCTCGGATGAGGCCTAGTTTCCAATCCCAAATTCTAAACAACTTGCTCTAAAACAAGATTCACTTGTGATCCACTATCAACAAGTGTATCAATCTTAGTGTGCTTTGAGATAACTCATAAATGAAACGAGTCTTTTCTTTTCCTTCCATTGAGGATTACTTTAGAATTTTCATAAGAAGTATGCAAACTGAAAATCACAATAGAAGATTTACCTTTGATGCCCATAGCTATTGTTAGGATCAGATCCTAACCCCTCTTCATGGGTCATTAGTTAGTAGGATATTTTTTCTATGTAATAAACACTGACATTAGTTAATAAGGCCTATTAAATAAAGGAGAATAAGTCAATGTAAGAAGACCTAATAGAAGCTTTCTCTTTTAGAAAGATCTTCCTCTAGAAGTTTACTTAGAAGGTAGACTTAGTATAAATAAGAGTAGGAGTTATTGGATATTTTTTTCTTGGAGATTATTGTAATAGAGCTCTGCTCTGTTGGAGGTTTCCCCCTCGAAGAGGCAAGTGAACATTTCTATCTTTCATAAAGGTGCTATTTCTGGTGTTATTTTGGTATTGTTCTAGCTATAATCTTGTTATTCCATTACTACTTGCTAAACATTTCTATTCTATATGATATAATTTATCTGGTATATTGCGAGTGGTATCATAGCTCCTTCATGGGAAGAACTTGTGGGGTAAATTTTTTTCAGGGTACAAACACATTCTGACATATTTAAGCTACAAATAGCTGTTGTTTAGCGCATAAATCCACGGTTAGGGAATCATACATGCAAGAAATACAAGTGGTACTTAAGCGCACTTTGTTGGCCACCCTTGTAACCCATGTTGGTACCCCTTCGAGTGGTAGCGCATCAAACAAAAACTATATACGTATCGACCTAGATATCCTGAAGCCCTCCGTAGATAAACTGATCGGTCACCTGACTGCTATAGTGTCATCAAGAACAACAATCGGGAAGATACTATTTAGTACTTGGGTAATTGGGTAGTATGACTAAGGGTATGGTCTAGCCTCCTTAGTTGGTACCCTGAGATATTGGGATGAGTACTATTGTTCGACCCCACACATATATAAGAGAGCTATAGTACATGAAAAACCATTTCCTGTAGATACCTTGCAAACTCCAACCCTTGGGACAAAAACAAATGATCTATTACAGTGAAAGTAGGCCCCTACTAAATTTTTTCGTTGCAGAAACACACTTTGCCAAAATTTTTTATTCTTGAGAATTTGGGAATTCTGCCACTGTAGAAGTATTCAGGTTAGAATTCCACCACTGTATAAGTATTGAGAATTTGGGAATTCCTTCACTTTTAAGCCTTTTTTTCCCGTGGACCCAACCCTTTCCAGGACACCCTTATTTGCGACCTATCCCATAGAAATTCTCTATTTTTACTGATCACACTAGTACCTATCATTTTCGTGGCCCAGATTTTTTGTCCCGCCCCTCATATGCTACCTAAGCTTCCCCAATGCTGACCACCCACTCTTAGAGCCAAGAATATTGGGATTCTAAGGTGTTCATCCTAGAACAACAAGTGTCCATCAACACACAAGTCCAAGCTTCCATAAGCACATCAATGCATGAAGCCATACACACAACCATGCAACATATATTCAAGGGTAAGAATGTTGATCCCAATTTAGAGGACCCTCAAGCCTCCCATTATGAGCCTAATCATCCATCCCAGTCCCCTTGGGGTTCTCCACACTCTTGTAATAAGGTGCCCAAAGTTGGCATGCATAAATTTGATTGATCCAGCCCCGCAGGATGGGTTTCTCAAATGGATCAATACTTCTCCCTTAATGATATTTGAGATGATGATACATAAATCCATGTACATATTTTGTACTTGGATCAATAATGATGGTAGTGGCATAAGAAATGCTATCTAGGACTACCCACTTGGAACATGTTCACTAAAGAAGTTTGTTCCCATTTTGATAGGGAATCACTTTTTTTGGGAAGGCTCACAAAGCTACGCCAAACGGGATCATTCTTAGACTTCATCACGACATTTGAATAGTTGGCTATCTGAATTGAGGGCTTATCTGATGAATTTTACCTTGAGTGTTTTATCAATGACTTAAAGGAAGCCATCAAGGCTCATGTGAGCATGCATCATCCTACTACCTGGTTGCAAGAATGCCAATTATCACTAGAAGAAGAGACCATCCTTCAGGATCCACCCCTGAAGGCTACATTCTCGAACTATCCTCACCCCGAGGATAACCCAACTATGACACAAACCTTAAAGGTCCAAAATGCCTCTCCATCAGAAATGGAGGAGCGTCGCAAGCAAGGACTTTGCTATTACTGTGATGAAAAGTACTCACTGGGACATAAATGTAGGGAACAAAATCTCTTCCAGATTGATGCATCAACTTAATCTTCCTATGTAGACATACCATCAGATGACACTCCTAAACCAGAGGATGCTCAACCAAGTGTGCATGCCGAAGATTCTATTGCATTCGATGTGGAACCAGAGGAACCTGTCATATCACGTCATGCCCTTTCAGGTATTTTGGCCCCACAGACATTGAATATCAAGGGATACATCAAACATAATCCGGTTGTGGTGTTGATTAATAGTGGTATCACCCATAATTTTATTCACTACAGGCTTGCTAAGGAGCTCTATTATTTTGTCCACCTTGTTTCTAATTTTCAAATCCTCATCACTAATGGGATTATCACAATGAAGTGTAGGGGATGATATGGGAATGTCAAACTCCAAATGGGGGATTATCATCGGAAAAACCACATGTTCTCTATTTCCATGGGGGGATATGATATTGTATTGGGCATGGAATGGATTCACACTCTAGGACCAATCACAATTGATTATCAAGAATTATATATGAGCTCCACCCAAGAGGCTCACGYCTATACCCTCCAAGATCTCCAAGTGGGATCCCCTGAAATCATCAGCTCTCACAGGATGGAAAAAATGTTGAAGAAAKGCCACCATGGTGTGATTTCTCARTTTCATTCCATCTAGGTCATTGCTTATGCCTCTTCGGTAGTTCCTCCTACCCTACAACTAATCTTGGACAAKTACCCCACGGTATTTGACGTTCCCACCAACTTACCTTCCCCCAAAGATGAGCATGATCATATTATCCCTCTCCTTTCGAGAAGTTAACCTCCAAATGTACGTCCCTACATATATCCATTTGCTCAAAAATTGAAATAGTAAAGATGGTACAAGAATTACTGAAGGCGAGGGTAATTCTCCCTAGTACCAGTCCATATTCTTCCCCCATGGTGATGGTCTTAAATAAATAAGGTAGTTGGTGCATGTGTCTCGATTTTCATGCCCTCAATAAAATAACCATCAAAGATAAGTTCCCCATTCCTGTCATTAATGATTTGTTGGATGAAATCTAGGGTGCCTCTGTCTTCACCAAATTAGACCTTCACTCCAACTATCACCATATTCAGATGAAGGAGGAAGACATTTCTAAGACTTCTTTCAAAACTCATGAAGGACATTATGAATTATTGGTCATGCCTTTCGGCCTTTGCAATGCCCCATCCACCTTCTAAAGTCTCATGATAAAATATTGAAACCTTACCTTCATAAGTTTTTCTTGGTTTTCTTTGATGATATTCTCATTTATAACCTCACTTGGGATATCCACCTTCTCCATTTGGACAAATTCCTTCAATTTCTATAGGACAAGCAATTGTTTTAAAAAAAGACCAAATGTTCCTTTGGAACTAGCGAAGTGGATTACTTAGGACACATTGTGGGTTGAGACGGGGTAAAAGTGGATATTGGAAGGTAGCTGGAAGGGCCAATTTGTAGGCACGAACATAGGTATTCCATGTTTCCTGTTACCTGTTACCTTCCAACTACCTTCCAATATCCATCCGGTGTTCCATGTTCCTTGTTTGAAGAAAGTGGTGGGACAAAATTGCAGGGTCCAAACCATCCTTCCATAATTAGATGAAGAAGGCTCCCTTTGGCTCCAACTAGAATCTGTCCTCAATACCCATGAATTTTAGTTGTGTGGCAGAACTATCAAGGAAGTGTTGTTCAAGTGGAAGGACACATCACCAGAGGATGTGACTTGGGAGCCATCGACCATACTCCAACAGTTTTCACATCTTCAACCTTGAGAACAAGGGTTCTTTTGAAGGGGGAGGGCATGGTAGGATCTGATCCTAATCCCTATTCACAGGTCATTAGTTAGTAGAATATGTTTTCTGTGTAATAAAGGATGACATTATTTAATAAGGCCTATTAAATAAAGGAGAATAAGTCAATGTAAGAAGACCTAATAGAAGCTTCCACTTTTAGAAAGATCTTCCTCTAGAAGTTTCCTTAGAATATAGAGTTAGTATAAATAAGAGTAGGCGGTATTGGATATTTTTGTCTTGGATATTATTGTAATAGAGGTTTACTATGATGGAGGTTTCCCCCTCGAATATGCAAGTGAAAATTACTATCTTTCATAAAGGTGCTCTTTTTGTTGTTATTCTGGTATTGTTCTAGCTATAATCTTGTTGTTCCATTACTGATTCTTAAATATTTTTGTTTTGTATAATATAAATTATCTAGTATATTGCAACTRTAACCATAGTTTCATCCTCAGAATCTGATCCAAGATCTTGAACGATGGTCGTGGTCTTCTTTTTACCCTTCCTAGGATGAGCCCACTCTGGTTTCAATTCTGGATGAAACTTCCAACAATKCTTCTCATCATGTCCTTTCTTATCACATTGAGAACATATAGGCTTATTCTATTCATCCTTCTTCACTGTAGCTTTCTTCTTAATCTTCCCTTTTTCCTTTGACTTCTCCTTGAATTCACGTGGTTCCTCTAACTAATCCTCAACATATTTTCCTTTGCTGGCTTCAAGATGAGTAGCTTGAACTAACACTTAGTCAATATTAGTAGGATTAAACATCAATATAGCATGGTGAAGATATGTATGCATACCACCAGTATACTTTCAAAGAGTTTTAGGAATATGTAATGGAATTCCCAAAGATAATTCCTTCCTCTTAAATTCATGTGTACAAGTTTGAACATTTTACCCTTTTCCTCGTCGTAAATGTTTCCAAGCAATCATTGATGTTCTCATATAAGCTAATGGATACAATTTCTTTCTTAATGCAACGATAGATTCAATCCGGGAAGAAATGATTTTACCATGTTGAATAAGATCATCTTGTCTTCGACTCTCCCACCATATCAATGCTGTGCCACTTAGGCGAAGAGTAGCCAACTGTATCCTTGAAGTATCCTGTATGATTTTCTATACCTTGCAATACACTTCAATCAATTTGACCCAATTATACAACTTTTATGCGTTCAAATCTCCATCATAAGTAGGCAAATCAAACTTTACATCGAGCTTTAATAAATGCAAATCACAAGAACAAGAAGACTTCTTAGAATGTTTCTTCCTCTTATGAGAAGAATGTTTACTTCCATCAGAATAAGAAGAATATGATGATGATGATGATGGGGATGAAGGAGACCCTGGAGTTTCTTCACTTTCTCCTTCTCCTTCATATTTTACCATTGTTTCAACTGGACCACCTTCATTTTGATGAGGAGTTGCTCTCCTTCTTTCTAGGTCTTCCCACAATTCCTTAACCATATTTTTAATCTCAAGGAACATCCTTCGAAATTCCTTATTAGCTTAAAAAATAACATCTTCATGCTCCACTTCTTTGCTTCGAAATACTTGTTCAATCTCAGGATTAAATTATTCAAGTGTGCCTTCACCTCTCTTCGACTTGGACCTCCTAAGAATTCACTTGAAAATAAACGTCAAAAACTCACTCTGATAATGCATGATCTGAAAATACCAAATGAGTTATGATACCAATTGGATTCGAAATATCAACAAACTCTGATACCAATTCAGCCCCCAAATCCTTAGATGTAAATTAGTTCACAAATACACATAAACATTTGACCAGATTCGAGAAACTGAAGATTGACTTGACTATTTGAAAAATATCATGTGAATGTATTACTTATCCATAAACTTCATTCACTGATAAATATAACTTGTGGAAATAATGAGTGCCAAAATAGAGAGAAATAAACTGCTCTTATTAATGCTCAATTTTCATATTACAATAAAAATGTCTTACAATGCCAAATTATGAAGACACCCTTCAAGTCAGCTACTCCAACCCAAAAATATAGGTCACCATTAAAATCCTTGTGAAATTTTGAGAAGAATGAGTATAAACTCGACTATATTCTCAACATGTGCCTGAAAAGCACTTTTTGCATGTATAACGAGACTATGGGTCTCATACATGTCAATATGAACTAATAATTTCATATACAACAATTTTATACAAATATGACATTATCATCATGATTGTTATAGCAAGATTTACCTCACCATTGCTATCTTGCACATAGGGACTTTTTTGCATTTCCCTATGCAGACTTATCATCCCTTTCTGATGATTCCAGAGATAAAAATATACATTTTTCCACATATATGTGCCCTATCAGCTATACACCAAGCATATACACAGGCTACTCCACTACAACCCGTGTACATCGGGATTTGTGCCAGAAAATACAAAAATGGAGTTAGGTTTCCATGTCACGACATGAGATCTCTGATCCTTGGCCTTCCATATACTGGAAACGTTCCGACTGGACCCTTCAGTTGCATTTTGAAGGCTATAAGAGCACAATTTCGAGCTATGGAAAAGATGAGAAAGAATTCAACTTTGAGAGAAAAGTTACTCTAGAGAAATTACTTCATATTGAGTCTGCATCCCTTTGTCCCTCAAGTCTAAACACAGTGATCAACCCCCAAGCTCTTCCTCTATTGTTGAGAGAACCTCATTGTCTCTCTCCTTTGAGCTTCCTTTTGGTGGAGGATTAAAGTGGTGGAGGCCCAATTGGAAGGAACTTGGTTTCTTGGTTTTGAACCGTGTCGACACGGAAGTCTGTAATGTTGACACTTCCGTTGATCAATTATTAAGAGAAATACTCCTTTCCCGTCCTATTGGTATAATGCAAATATATGATTATTATCCATGGGCATGTTTCTAATGTTTGTTAATGAATTATGCTATCTAATGTGCTAACCCGTTTACATCATCACTATATATGTGCTTTGCTTGTTTGTTGAGAACTTATTGCAGGTATAAAGCTTTGGGTCAGAGTACTCAACAGTGGAATGTCATCAAACGTTGGATCGAGGTAGGCCTCTTTCTTATCTTGCAAATTAGTTTATATAGCATACAATGGAATTGAGTTGATTTCTGCAGTCATACCTATTTGTTGTGGTTTACCCTTGGCCATAGAGAGTTTTTCCCTCGTAACAATGATCCTCTTGAAAAAATGAGAAAAATGAGTATAAACACCCTATACCTTTTTCAAAGAACTCATTTGCATGCAAAACGAGGAAAATATAGCATATGAACACCTCTTGCATGAAAAATGAGACAAATACGAACTTGGCACAAACTCCCATGCAACATGTTCCAATATGGAACAAAAACCCATTTCTTGCATTGGTTCGGAGCTAGGTTTAAATAGGCTAAAATCAACCTAATCGAGCCACTTTATTCTCGGGTTGCATTGGATTAATATTAAATAATATTTGTTTGTTTGTTTTAGCAAACCAACTGTATGGAATAATGGTAGGAGGGATAAAGTTGTGACAATGGAATATTCCTGGATTCCATGGGAGGCCGAGGGTTCTATTCCCTTCGACCCCCCAACAAATTTTATTACCCCTTAGCCAAATTTGGCCAATTGGAGAGTGCCACGTGGAACTCTCTGATTGGTCCATTTGTCTACCTGCATCAACAACCTGTCATGTCATGGCCTAGTCACTTACCACTTGTACTTGCTGACTGTATCTTCCTCCCAGATTCCATGTCATTGTACGGATGTAATGTCATCCGTATGGATGACACATGACACTTTTTTATTGGTCCACATGGACCCTTGAAAGTGCCAAAATGAGTGACACGTGGTAGCCTCTCGTGCTGCCATGTCACCCTGCTGATGTCAGTATGATGTCATCTTGTGACCTGTATGAACAAGCCACGTGGAATCCTGTGGGCTTGCCATGTGGCACCCCTGCTTTGACTTGGTTTGACCAAACTTTGACAGACCATAACATCTTCATACAAACTCCGTTTGAGGTGATTTTTGCACCATTGGAAATATATTTCTGATCTCTACGCAACAAATTTGTTTTTAAGAGAATTTGAGAATAACATGTTTGAGCATTTAGGATCCTCCTAAGTCATTTTTTAGCATTTCGGATCCTCCTAGATCACTTACTAACCAAAGCGCCTCAAAATAAAGAAGCAATTCCCCTTGAAGCTGTAGAGGACAAAGTCGCCCAACCTAATAAAGGGAACCCCTCTCTTACTGAATAGATTGATGGTCGTTCTCTGTTGAATCTTGTCTCCTTCATTGTGTGTTCTTTGTGTTTTCTGTTGGAAACATTCTCTTTGCTTCTGTTTGCCAGTGCGCACTGTGTTGTTGCATGTAGCTTAGATATTAATTGTAGATCCTTTTATCAACACTATAGTTCCATATTATGAAGGTCAACTCTATGATACTTTTGTTAATTAACTTTATCTAAATTTCTATTTTCATACACAAATATAGGATAATTGTTATTTTTGGATTCAATGCGGAAAAAAATATTTGAGAATTCTTGGCTGCTTGTTAAGACTAGAGATAACAAAACGAACATTATTGTCATCCTAAAGATGAATGATGATGACTATCCCAACCAAAGTTGACCCAACACAACCTCCTTCCAAACATAAGTCTAACTTGTCATTATAAATTTCAAACTACAAATAATTTTAAAAACAATTGATAAGTAGTAGGAGAGTTGGAGAGTCCTAACCAATTCCTACTTATTGATGTATTGGATATCACTATTTAGGTAGAAATGGTGATAATTGTATTAAAATTTTTTTCTTAGTAATTTGGTAAATTTTTTTTTTAAACTATATTTAGATAAAAATTTTAATATTTAAAATAAAATAAAAGAAACTAAGGCAAATTTCTCAATATAAAAGAACTAGAGAAAATAAACCATTATATCTGTGTAGTTATTAATGAATACTTCCCTAGCAATGGGTTTTAAACTACAATTATGTATGAGATTATGGTGACACTATGGGATATGGGCTTTCTTGTATATAGTATCTAGTTTGGTTTTGAAGTAAGACCTAAAATTTCTTTTGATTGACTAAGAGCTCATTTTCTTCTAAAATAAGATCTAGAGGCATTTGCCACTAGTGAAAGTTTGCCCCTTTACAAACCACCAGTCAGATTTTCCTTGAATAATGGTGATGAGTTAGGCTACATGATTTTCTTTAAATAATGGTTAAGAGTTAGCCTCCATTAATGGATATCCTCATCCTTAATAAGTTGTGATAGATTTTACTACCTCTAAAATAAACAATAATGAATAATCAAAAAATAAAAAAAA
>JASDQU010104164.1:441352-455226 GCA_032191745.1 Picea mariana | reverse complement strand
GTAATAAAGGATGACATTATTTAATAAGGCCTATTAAATAAAGGAGAATAAGTCAATGTAAGAAGACCTAATAGAAGCTTCCACTTTTAGAAAGATCTTCCTCTAGAAGTTTCCTTAGAATATAGAGTTAGTATAAATAAGAGTAGGCGGTATTGGATATTTTTGTCTTGGATATCATTGTAATAGAGATTTACTATGATGGAGGTTTCCCCCTCGAATATGCAAGTGAAAATTACTATCTTTCATAAAGGTGCTCTTTTTGTTGTTATTCTGGTATTGTTCCAGCAATAATCTTGTTGTTCCATTACTGATTCTTAAATATTTTTGTTTTGTATAATATAACTTATCTGGTATATTGCAACTGTAACCATAGTTTCATCCTCGGAATCTGATCCAAGATCTTGAACGATGGTCGTGGTCTTCTTTTTACCCTTCCTAGGATGAGCCCACTCTAGTTTCAATTCTGGATGAAACTTCCAACAATGCTTCTCATCATGTCCTTTCTTATCACATTGAGAACATGTAGGATTCTTCTATTCATCCTTCTTCACTATAGCTTTCTTCTTAATCTTCCCTTTTTCCTTTGACTTCTCCTTGAATTCATGTGGTTCCTCTAACTAATCCTCAACATATTTCCCTTTGCTGGCTTCAAGATGAGTAGCTTGAACTAACACTTAGTCAATATTAGTAGGATTAAACATCAATATAGCATGGTGAAGATATGGATGCATACCACCAATATACTTTCAAAGAGTTTTAGGAACATGTAATGGAATTCCCAAAGATAATTCCTTCCTCTTAAATTCATGTGTACAAGTTTGAACATTTTACCCTTTTCCTCGTCGTAAATGTTTCCAAGCAATCATTGATGTTTTCATATAAGCTAATGGATACAATTTCTTTCTTAATGCAACAATAGATTAAATCTGGGAAGAAATGATTTTACCATGTTGAATAAGATCATCTTGTGTTCGACTCTCCCACCATATCAATGCTGTGCCACTTAGGCGAAGAGTAGCCAACTGTATCCTTGAAGTATCCTGTATGATTTTATATACCTTGCAATACACTTCAATCAGTTTGACCCAATTATACAACTTTTATGCGTTCAAATCTCCATCATAAGTAGGCAAATCAAACTTTACGTCGAGCTTTAACAAAGGAAAATCACAAGAACGAGAAGACTTCTTAGAATGTTTCTTCCTCTTATGAGAAGAATGTTTACTTCCATCAGAATAAGAAGAATATGATGCTGCTGCTGCTGATGATGATGATGATGATGGGGATGAAGGAGACCCTGGAGTTTCTTCACTTTCTCCTTCTCCTTCATATTTTACCATTGTTTCAACTGGACCACCTTCATTTTGATGAGGAGTTGCTCTCCTTCTTTCTAGGTCTTCCCACAATTCCTTAACCATATTTGTCATCTCAAGAAACATCCTTCATAATTCCTTATTAGCTTAAAAAATAACATCTTCATGCTCCACTTCTTTGCTTCGAAATACTTGTTCAATCTCAGGATTAAATTATTCAAGTGTGCCTTCACCTCTCTTTGACTTGGACCTCTTAAGAATTCACTTGAAAATAAACGTCAAAAACTCACTCTGATAATGCATGATCTGAAAATACCAAATGAGTTATGATACCAACTGGATTCAAAATATCAACAAATTCTGATACCAATTCAACCCCAAAATACTTAGATGTAAATTAGTTCACAAATACACATAAACATTTGACCAAATTCGAGAAACTGAAGATTG
The DNA here is from genome assembly GCA_032191745.1 of Picea mariana. Classification (NCBI taxonomy): domain Eukaryota; kingdom Viridiplantae; phylum Streptophyta; class Pinopsida; order Pinales; family Pinaceae; genus Picea; species Picea mariana. The sequence goes on along the minus strand of JASDQU010104164.1, from coordinate 453,463 downwards.
ACTTGACTATTTGAAAAATATCATGTGAATGTATTACTTATCCATAAACTTCATTAACTGATAAATATAACTTGTGGAAATAATGAGTGCCAAAATAGAGAGAAATAAACTGCTCTCATTAATTCTCAATTTCCATATTACAATAAAAATGTCTTACAATGCCAAATTATGAAGACACCCTTCAAGTCAGCTACTCCAACCCAAAAATATAGGTCACCATTAAAATCCTTGTGAATTTTTGAGAAGAATGAGTATAAACTTGACTATATTCTGAACATGTGCCTGAAAAACACTTTTTGCATGTATAACTAGACTATGGGTCTCATACATGTCAATATGAACTAATAATTTCATATACAACAATTTTTGTACAAATCTGACATAGGGCCTTTTTTGCATTTCCCTATGCAGACTTATCATTCATTTCTGATGAATCCAGAGCTAAAAATATACGTTTTTCCACATATATGCGCCCTATCAGCTATACAACAAGTGTATACGCAGGCTGCTCCACTACAACCCACGTACATCAGGATTTGTGCCAGAAAATACAAAAATGGAGTTGGGTTTCTATGTCACGACAAGAGATCTCTGATCCTTGGCCTTCCATATACTAGAAATGTTCCGACTCGACCCTTCAGTTGCATTTTGAAGGCTATAAGAGCACAATTTCGAGCTATGGAAAAGAGGAGAAAGCATTCAACTTTGAGAGAAAAGTTACTTTAGAGAAATTACTTCATATTGAGTCTGTGTCCCTTTGTCCCTCAAGTCTGAACATAGTTTTCAACCCCCAAGCTCTTCCTCTATTGTTGAGAGAACCTCATTGTCTCTCTCCTTTGAGCTTCCTTTTGGTGGAGGATTAAAGTGGTGGAGGCCCAGTTGGAAGGAACTTGGTTTCTTGGTTTTGAACCATGTTGACACAGAAGTTTGTAATGTTGACACTTCTGTTGATCAATTATTAATATAAGTACTCCTTTCCCGTCCTATTGGTATCATGCAAATATATGATTATTATCCATGGGCATGTTTGTAATGTTTGTTAATGGATTATGCTATCTAATGTGCTAACCCCTTTACATCATCACTATATACGTGCTTTTATTGTTTGTTGAGAACTTATTGCAGGTATAAAGCTTTGGGTCAGAGTACTCAACAGTGGAACGTCATCAAATGTTGGATTGAGGTAGGCCTCCTTCTTATCTTGCAGTTTATATATCATACAATGGAATTGAGTTGATTTCTGCAGTCATACCTATTTGTTGTGGTTTACCCTTGGCCATAGAGAGTTTTTCCCTCGTAACAATGATCCTCTCGAAAAAATGAGAAAAATGAGTATAAACACCCTATACCTTTTTCAAAGAACTCATTTGCATGCAAAACGAGGAAAATATAGCATAGGAACACCTCTTGCATGAAAACTGAGACAAATACGAACTTGGCACAAACTCCCATGCAACATGTTCCAATATGGAATGAAAACCCATTTCTTGCATTGGTCCAGAGCTAGGTTTAAATAGGCTAAAATCAACCTAACTGAGCCCCTTTATTCTCGGGTTGCATTGGATTAATATTAAATAATATTTATTTGTTTGTTTTAGCAAACCAACTGTATGGAACAATGGTAGGAGGGATAAAGTTGTGACAATGGAATATTCTTGGATTCCATGGGAGGTCGAGGGTTCTATTCCCTTCGACCCCCCAAAAAATTTTACTATCCCTTAGCCAAATTTCGCCAATTGGAGAGTGCCACGTGGAACTCTCTGATTGGTCCACTTGTCTACTTGCATCAACACCCTGTCATGTCATTGCCCAGTCACTTACCACCTGTACTTGCTGACTGTATCTTCCTCCCAGATTCCATGTCACTGTACAGATGTAATGTCATCCGTATGGATGACACATGACACTTTTTTATTGGTCCACATGGACCCTTGAAAGTGCCAAAATGAGTGACACGTGGTAGCCTCTTGTGCTGCCATGTCACCCTGCTGACGTCAGTATGATGTCATCCTGTGACCTGTACGAACAAGACACATGGAATCCTGTGGGCTTTCCATGTGGCACCCCTGCTTTGACTTGGTTTGACCAAACTTTGACAGACCATAAAATCTTCATACAAACTCCGTTTGAGGCAATTTTTTCACCATTGGAAATATATTTTCGATCTCTACGCACCATATTCGTTTTTAAGAGCATTTGAGAATATCATGTTTGAGCATTTAGGATCCTCCTAAGTCATTTTTTAGCATTTCGGATCCTCCTAGATCACTTACTGACCAGAGCGCCTCAAAATAAAGAAGCAATTCCCCTTGAAGTTGCAGAGGACAAAGTCGCCCAACCTAATAAAGGGAACCCCTCTCTTACTGAATAGATTGATGGTCGTTCTCTGTTGAATCTCGTTTCCTTCATTGTGTGTTCTTTGTGTTTTCTGTTGGAAACATTCTCTTTGCTTTTGTTTGTCAGTGCGCACTGTGTTGATGCATGTAGCTTAGATATTAATTGTAGATCCTTTTATCAACACTATAGTTCCATATTATGAAGTTCAACTCTATGATACTTTTGTTAATTAACTTTATCTAAATTTCTATTTTCATACACAAATATAGGATAATTATTATTTTTGGATTCAATGCGGAAAAAAATATTTGAGAATTCTTGGTTTCTTGTTAAGACTAGAGATAACAAAAATAACATTATTGTCATCCTAAAGATGAAGGATGATGACTATCCCAACCAAAGTTGACCCAACACAACCTCCTTCCAAACATAAGTCTAACTTGTCATTATAAATTTGAAACTACAAATAATTTTAAAAACAATTGATAAGTAGTAGGAGAGTTGGAGAGTCCTAACCAATTCCTACTTATTGATGTATTGGATATCACTATTTAGGTAGAAATGGTGATAATTGTATTAAATAAATTTTCTTAGTAATTTGGTAATTTTTTTTTTTAAACTATCTTTAGATAAAAATTTTAATATTTAAAATAAAATAAAAGAAACTAAGGCAAATTTCTCAATATAAAAGAACTAGAGAAAATAAACCATTATATCTGTGTAGTTATTAATGAATACTTCCCTAGCAATGGGTTTTAAACTACAATCATGTATGAGATTATGGTGACACTATAGGATATGGGATTTCTTGTATATAGTATCTAGTTTGGTTTTGAAGTAAGATGTAAAATTTCTTTTGATTGACTAAGAGCTCATTTTCTTCCAAAATAAGATCTAGAGGCATTTGCCAGGAGTGAAAGTTTGCCCCTTTACAAACCACCAGTCAGATTTTCCTTGAATTATGGTGATGAGTTAGGCTACATGATTTTCTTTAAATAATGGTTAAGAGTTAGCCTCCATTAATGGATATCCTCATCCTTGATAAATTATGATAGATTTTACTACCTCTAAAATAAACAATAAAAAATAATAAAAAAAAAACAAAACTAATAATTAACAAAATATCAAACACTCACACTACACCATATTTATTTCCATTAAAACCAATAAACTTTTAATCAATCATTTAATAAAATTGTTAGAGTAAATAATTTGCGTTAGAGTACATAATTTTCCTAACTTAAAGATAATGGATGAAATTACCATTGGGAAAAAAATTGGAATTAAAACTTCCTAGGCAAAGATACACAAGGAACCTCATACCAAATAAAATTGCTAAGACAGATATGTGAAAGACTTTAATATTAACAAAGATTGAACTTCAACTTAGCAAGACTATAAACACTTTATATAACATCATCATAAGAGATTCACAAATTCATATAATTACTCAAGGTTTTCATCCTTACTCAAGGTTTTCATCCTCTAACTAGTCGACAAATTCACAGATTAGATGGCCAAGTAAAACAAACAACAAAAAACTAATTTTTGTTTAAATTTAAATTCAATATGGAAGGGATTTGTACAATCTTCCCAGGATCAGACACACGGATCACTGCTTCTTAGTCTGGGTTTCTCCTGGTATAAATTCTCTTAGGAGCCAGTATTTCTAGTTCAAACTACTTTATGCTACTGGTCTCTTAATAATGGAGTCGTCGGGGTAAGTTTCATCTCAACCAATAAGATGTTTGATTCATTGTCACCCTCAAGAATCTAATCTGAAGCTTTAAGTCAATATTTTCCCAAGGAAGATTTCACTTGCGATCCTCAACAATGGTGCCAGAATGTTAGCACTTTGTAAATTTGTTCGACTGATAAAACAAATGACAGAGGTAACCTACAAACCAATTTTAGAGCTGGGTACTAGCTTGCTCATCTCAGAGAGGGCTCTCTCATGTCACTCGGTGTTTCTTTGACAATCAATGGATAGGTTTTGTTGTTTTGGGTTTTTTTTATAAATTTGTTGGCAAGGAAGGGGACAAACACTTCGGGCTATGGAGTCAAACTTATGAAATTGAATGGAACCGATGAATAGCCAATAGAACTCTCCAAAGGATAAAGGCTAAATGAGGTGATGAATTTGAGTTATAAATTGAACTTTGCAGAGTGTAAGAAGAAATGAGAAAACAAGTAACTGCATCAGAGCATTAATGAAATGAATTATGAATTAGTTAGGATGAACTTAACACAGTTAAAATTTCTTAAGCCAAGAGCATCGCAAGATGAATTCTGGGCCTTTAAACTATTCAATTTAAATAGAATAAAATGTAAATGGAATTAGAAATACAGGAAATACATACAAAGAGAGAAGACAAAACTCAGACCACCACCATTAGAATCTTTTCATGGAAACTTCAAGACTTCTTCATGTGTATTCAATTTAGCTTCAGAAAATTACAAATTAAGTTCCAAACAACTAAAATCGTGCCCTTTCACTTTTGCCAACCCTTAATGCATTTGGAACTCCGAATATTTATACAAGTTTGAGTTCCTTCAGTTTGAAACCGATTACAATGCTTGAAATGAAACGTTTCAGTTTATGAAACTGATTACAATAATTACAAATGATAGTTTCGGTATTGGAACCGATTACAATGATTAACAAGAAACATTTGTTGATCTGGTTCCTAACTCCTCTGAACTTTCAACTCCTTTATTTTCCACTTGCTCTATTTTGGTTTTCTTCTTGATCTACCATCTTTAGTGACACCTGGACATCATTTACTGGACCCTGGAAAACTGCACTTTGTCTTGCCAAGTCGTGCAATCTCCTTCCATTGCAAGTCAGAAGGGATATCATAATCCATCATTTCTTTGATCAGGATCTCCAGGTCAATTCAGGAGGCATATGTCATGACTGGTAGTACAACTTTCACTGCTTTGAACTGATTCATAATCTCAAAATATGTAATCAAATGTTCAACAAGGGTTTCTCCTTTTAGGTTTTCCTCCAGGTTTTCAAACTTAGAGTGATCCATTCTGCACTCAGTGAGTCAAGCGTTGTATTATTCTTGATCATTTAGTTTTCCTTTTCCATCCCAAAATGGTGGGAGGCCTTTAATAAACAATTCTTCAAACAGATCCTTGAAATCTTGAACACTTTTCGCCATCTGTGTTGCCTTGGTTTGGAATGATTTCAACAGGTTATGTTTAGAAATAACCCTCCTAGCCCAGATGATCAATGTAGTTCTATCTTTGACTCCAATGGTCTGAAGTTCTGCAATAGGGATGGAGTTGAGCAGGTTTATGGCATTTTGGGCCCACTTTGATGGTTTCTTTGCTAACGTCTCATTTACAACAGTGCACCTACTTCTGGATGTGATGTCCATGCTGTCTTTATCATTGATGAAATTCAAATACACTCTGAAATTGGTAGCTTCAATAGATATAGAATCCCAAATGATGTGCTTGGCCCTCTACAACATGCAATTTTCTCTCAATCTGATCTTCAACTTATCTATCCTTTCCTACAAGGTGCCATTCTCCTTTTGAAGTTGAGTCATTCTTTCTTTCATTTCCTACTTCAATTTTTCTATGTCCCATTTTAAACCTTTGATTTCTCCTACCTTGAGGCTAACTTGTGACATAGCTTGGACAAGTCCTTCAGTGTTTGGCCCAACTTCTGTAGTGGGAGGAACAACTACAACCCTGTTCAACAATTATGCTTTCTCTTGTTACCATTTCATCTTTTCTTGCTCTAGCTGCAACACCTTAGCTTTGTAGTCCAATGCCTCTTATCAAAATGATTCTTTCTCTTGTTCCAGAGCAACTAATTCTGTTGTTTGTGAATGCTCTGTGGTAGACATTTTTAGTTTTTTCTTCAAGATTTGAATCAATTTTTCCTTCTCATACAATGAGTATTTCACCCCTTGGGGGCCCTCAGTTTCCAACCTCTTGACCTGAGTCTACCAAGCTCTGCTGGATGCCTTTTCTTACCTCAACTGCCCTTCCATTTTTATTTCATAAGATGACAGCTTTGAATTCTTCAAGATTAGACTCAAGTAATCCGAATACAACATATCACTAGTATTCCTGTGGAATTTGACTTTGTTTGGAGCACTGATGTTGTCATACTTTATCTTGATCTCAGATACTTTGTCTTCATCTGCAACTGCTATATTAAAGGTGCTCTTCTCAATATCTCTTACTATGAACAAAGAAGATTTGTGTTGAGAAATATTTTCCACTTCAGGGACTAAATCCCTCATCTCACCCATAGTCATGTTTCCTTTCTCAAAATATTGTTTTGCTAGATCTTCTTTAGATTGATAAGCTACCCCATATGTCTTATCAAAGATGTGTTTTTTTTCTGCTGAAGTTTCTTGATATGCCTTCAATTTGGATCTTTCTTCCCTCTTCAACCTCTACAGTGCTAGTACCACTCTTCACCATATCCAGATTCACTTTTTCTTTAGGCTCTTCCTCCTCTAAATACACTATTTGTGCGGACTGTGTAATCTTCATATTCTTAGGGGAAGTCTGCTGATCACTGGTGCCCATGGCCTATGAATTTCTTCTCTTTCTGTAAACAATTACCTTAGGGAATTTGAATATTAGTTTCTAGGGAGCTTGTTGTGTTTGAATCTGCTGCAGGGTTGCCTCCACTTGTTGTGTTTGAGTTGGTTTCAATATTGCTTCCATATCAACACAGGCTTCTAGGTTTTCTAGCTTATCAAAACCCTCAACATGGTCATGCTCATAAGGGGCATGTTTGTTCATTAATATTCTCTTGGATATGATTTGATGTGGATGATATCTTCTTCCCTCTAGCTGTGCAAAACAAACTCTTTGAGATTTGCTTGAATCTGAGATAAACATGATCTAGTTTTGACAATGAAGGGTTCAATGATAAAAAGGGAATTTGAGGTTGGAGGCTTTGTGTAATTTCAGGAAATGCACTGTCTCAGATATGATTCTTTGCCTTATGAATTCAAGGGAAAATACTCTGGGGGTAAGAAAAATAGGCAATAKATAAGGGRATTCAATGACAACCATAAACCCATATTACTATTGAATGCATGAACAATACCCAATCCCCTACTCTGGTTTCTGGATTTGGTTGCAGATAACTCCTCATGTCATCCAAAACTCTAGGTAGGTTGGTGTTGAAAATGAAACTGTAAACCCTGAACATAACTTTGTTGATGAATATGAGAAATGTAATCCTCTTACATTCATTTGATATGAAGGATTCTTCAGGAAATTATCTCTTATTGGTTTCCAAGAAAATCTTTAGCAAATAGGTGTAATATATGAAATTCCTCATAGAGAAAACATTCACTAGCTGTTTATGGATATTATCATCTATGAATTGATCAAAACTGTCACGGATTGACAGAACAGACTCTGACTGAAAAAATGTCAAAAGGAAACCCAACATGATCTCGACCACATGTTTGTCATTATCTAGAACTAAAATTTGACTCAACTGGGAACAAACCCATTGGACCTCAATAACCATTATACTGACATTCATTGGCAAAGACAGACTCTCTAAAAGATGTTCTGGTTTGACAATTGTATGTAAAAATATATCTTTGACTTCTAATGGACACTCTGTGTATACCCTAATTATATTTTCTTCATTGAAAGGTTTAGACAAAACGGAGAAAGATTATGGTATGCTGAGGGCATCTCGAATTTATATACTCTCTACCTACACATGACCTTGGACCCGTGTTTATTTACGATGACATTCTCTTCCCATGAATATTGCTCTGCGCACCAACCTGTGAATATTGCTCCGTGGCCTGGACTGCTTCAAGGAATGGTATACACCTTCCTACATTATCAGACATATTTCTTCTGGACACAGAGATGGGAGAAATGGTGATTTCACTGTTGAAAATGTCTGAATCTTGGTCAATTAGGGCTTCTTCATTCGACACAGGGTCTTGCTCTGTTAYTGAAGTTATGATAAAGTCCATAGCGGAGATGAAAAATACCTGGAAATGAGTGGAAATGGCATGCAATGGTGCACTATGAAGCTGCAGTCGAACGGAGGTGGCCACACAAAGTTTCAAACTGTACAGTATTTTTGAAAATAATAATAAAATACATGGMAAATGCCCTTTTTATACCTTTTCCAAATTTTGGGGGCGTGGGGAAGTGTTTTGGGGCAACCCAATTTTCACCCYGAAATGCATCTGGTGGTATCACGTGGTCTCGACCAAAAACCATGGTTTAGATTTTGGCCCACTTTCTAGAATTATCCTCCGCACAGCTTCTCCCCCCAAAATGATCCTCGACCGTCGATTTGGAGTGCTCGTGATCTGCAATGTATCGGCTCCCATCYGCTTAGCGCCCCTTCCATTTTAGCCTTTTCTTGCTAGATTTAGCCCCGTCCTCTAGTTTTTCAAGCATCCAAACTGATCTAGCATCTCGCTAAGTCCATAAATCTTGATTTCACGTAATTGTTTTTAATGGTGATAACATAATCAAGAATGATAAGAAGAGTTCTCCCCTGTATTGTTTTACAATTTTTTTGGGCTTGGGAGACTAAATTTATGAAAAGGTATTCCATAGAGTCACCTTTAAGTTTTTTTCAAACTCTTTAAACATGAAAAATCCTTGAATTTTCCTTCTTTGGACTCACTAAATGATACATTGAAGGACCCATATGGGGAAGAACCCTTACTTCTTCTAGTTTGTTAAATAAAGGAAGAGGAACTTATTGAAGGTGAGTTATATCGAGCATGTGTTATCCTTCTCGAGTTTGTTAAATTAAAAATAGGCACTCATCTATTTGGATGGGGGGGAAAATTGAAGGAAGTAGGTCAAGTTTCTTGAAAATTTTTGTAAGCATCTCTTGTAGTCGCCCTTGAACACGGCACTTGTTTTAACCTCCACACTGAACACTTGGATAATCCGCTAAAACCTCCACGCTGAACCAATCCCATGATTCCTTCCACTCCTTTGACCCATCCAAAGAATGTCTCAACACTCACTGCATTATGTTTTGGTCCACTCTGCATTTATGCTGCCAAGTATCACGTCGTGCCTCAATGTTCAAGGGAAGTTTTCGCATCAATAGCCTTTGATATTATGGTAGCTTCGGGAGGTATGAACCTCTATTGTGACCTTTGACAAGATTAGAATGTTCCGGAAGGAAGAAAATAAATGAAGGAAACCCTAGACAAGATGTCGGCTGCAGAAATATAATTACTATGAATTAATTAGTACCCAGAAGGAGAAGTCGACCCAGGCAAGCTTGCCAGAATTACTATAAATATAGGGCACCAGTCTCTCATTATACAGACTTCTCACAATTGTAGAGAGAAGTTTCTGCACACTGCAGTCCAACAGTTTTGTGTGCAAGTCCTGGGGAAGGTACTGCGCCAGTTTTTTGGTGAGACTATCTATTCAGCTTGGTTACTTCTTGCTTGGTGCATTAGCCTCTCTTGGCTATTGGATTGCTACTAGGATTCTTTTCTCTATCAAGGTCAAGGTGCTCGGAGGGTGGCTTCGGCCTATGGTTGGGTGACAAGGGTACTGTCAATGGTAAAATGAGCACAATACTTTATATTCTAATAGGTTATGGGCCCACACATCCTTCATTCAGTCTAAATGTTGGAAGGAATCTTAGCCACTAGGATATTGAGCTCGCTAAGGAACTGTCGCTAGGGTTACTAGCAAGAGTATCTTCCAAAGACACTGCTGCTAGGGCTACTAGCAAAAGCAGTTGCAGAAACCCTAATCTCAGATCTGACACCTTGTGATGGAGCATCTCGCTCAAAAAGAAGATATTCAGATGTGCCCTAACATAGTGCACCTTTTGGCTCTCTCAGAAGACATAAACGACGAAGTTGAAGTTTTGGATCAAGGCATGACCAATTACTAGTCAATCGAAGACATGAGTGAAACAATTAGTCTTCTACACTACTCAACACTTACTGGAATGATTGAAGATGACATGTGGATAATCGATAGTGGAGATTCTAGTAACATGACGAGAGATCAAGCCAGACTCTCAAATATAAATGAGAAGAAGACCTCGTACAAGGTAGATCTTGGAGACAAAAACACTTACCCCGTGGAAGGATTTGGACAAGCCTCCATCAAAATGAAAACAGGTAGCTATGTTCACTTAAGGAATGTTTTATATGTACCTGGTTTAGAAAAAATCTTGTATCGATATCTTGCCTAGAAGACAAGGGAAACATAATAGATTTCGTGGATGGAAAGGTGTTATCATGGAATAAAGACTCCAACATAGAGAATGCTAGGGTTATTGGAAGTCACGAAGGAAATATGTATAGACTACTAGAACAAAATGAAGAAGTTCTTTTACACAACGAACTCAACCCCAATGAGATTTGGCACAAAAGGTATGCTCACATTAACAATCAAGCATTACCCTTTCTCAAAAGGATGGTTGAAGGAATACCAGAGTTGCAATCTACACATGAAGGAATCTGCAAAGGATGTGCTCTTGGGAAGAATATCAAGAAACCATTCCCAAGCATAAACAACAGATGTAAGGAGATTCTAGATCTAATACACTCATATGTTTGCGGTCCGATGCCAGTAAAATATCTAGGAGTATCTTCTTACTACGTAATCTTCATAGATGACTATTCAAGAAAGACTTGGTTATATCTACTCAAGACAAAAGACAAAGAATTTAGCAAGTTTCAAGAGTTCAAAGTAGAAATAGAAAATCTCATGAATAAGAAGATCAAGATGCTAAGAACCAATAATGGTGGAGAATACACATCAAAGGAATTTGTTCCATTCTGCAAATCGATAGGGATTAGGAGGGAGTTGACTGTTCCTCATAATTCTCAACAAAATAGTGTAGCAGAAAGAAAGAACAAATCCATTGAAGAAACCGTAAAATCCTTACTAAATGATCAAGGTCTATCCATGTTCTTATGGGGAGAAGCAACAATGATAGAAATATATGTGCAGAACAAAAGTCCTCATCATATATTGAAGGACATGACACTAGAAGAATCCTTCTCAGGTAAGAAACCTAATGTGGAAAACCTAAGAATATTTGGATGTCTTGTTTACTCTCACATTCCCAAGGAGAAGAGGAATAAACTAGAGCCTTAAGGAAATAAAGGGATATTCGTGGGATACAATGATTCATCCAAAGCTTATAGAATATATATTCCAGAACAACACAAGATCGAAGTCAGTAGAGACGTAACATTGTTACACCTCAAAATTACTCACTTCGATAGTGTCGCAAGTGTTGTCATTACAAGTGTCATAAGTGTCGCATATTGTTCGCAAGTGTCGCATCTTGACTACAAGTGTTGCACGTGTCACAAACATCATACTGCCATATTGCCTATGTGGTGCCTCTAACGACAACACAAAGACACTTAAGACACCTCAAAGGCTAGTTTGGAAGAAGAGAAATCAGTTGATAGGAAGTACAAACCTTTTGCCATTGAAAGAACCACTAAAAAATGAATTTTGGAGAGGTGCGCTGCCCTACCCACTATCAGGGAGTGCTGTCTCTCCCTGAGCCTCTTTGGGGGAGTGTTTGAGCGCCCTGTGCACCCTTTTGGGGGAGCTATACCCTTTTCTGAGAAAATTTTGGGTTTGTTGAGACAAATCAGGGAAGAATCCCTCAATTCCTGAAGGTGGTTGGATTTGAATAGATGGTCAAGGCATGATCTTAGGGAAGATCCTCAACTGAAGGAGAGGAATCCTCAACTTATCCCAAAGATCTCTCAAGTGGTGGGACCTCTCCAAGGTTAT
>JASDQU010104164.1:423705-436689 GCA_032191745.1 Picea mariana | reverse complement strand
ACAACAATCTGGAGGTAAGAAGAAGACAAAAAATAAATAAAAAAAACTAATAACAATAAACAACCAAATAATCAAGCTCAAACCCCTGCTACCGAAAAGAAACCACAATGGAAACTGAAATTCCTGTGTATCATTTGTAGTGACGATCACTACACTTGATACTATCCACATCGCAATGAAGTAGCCAAAATTTTCCAGGGAAATTCACAACCCGCTGTGCTTACTCAGCCTTTTCCACAACAAATCTCCATGGTTGTTCAAACCCCCTCTCCTGGGGGCAGTTCTAGCCATCCTCATGATGAGGCCTCGACGAGTGCGCATATTTGTATGTTTAATGGGATTAATTGACCACTCGCTCTAAGACATACGATACACTAGGTAACCCTGACAAAGGACATGTCACTAACGGTACCGATACTTTATCAGATCCATCACCATCCTTCGTTAGTCCTCCATCGGTTAATCCTCCATCTGGACCACTTCAGATTGAGAAACCTACGTTTGACTCTCTTACGCCCTCCTAAGAGCACTATCCATAAATATACCTTTAATCCTAGTTCACATGCCGCCAAAGAACTACAACATTGTTGAAGATTTGGCTCAAACACTGTGTGCTATGTCTGCGTTAGAAGTTCTACAACACTGCCCCAGTCAAGGTAGAACACTCTTGGCCACTATTGGCACTGTTGATCCCGAGTCGTCCAACCATATCATGTTTAACTTGGACAATTATACATCTCGACTCTCCCATCAACTTGCTTTCCAAGTTGATGTTGTTGTTCACAATCAACAAATCCACCGAACTATTCTGGATGAGGGAGCCTCAACTTGTGTCATGTCTTTAGCATGTTGGAAAATTTTAAAATCACCCACACTTAACAAATCCCCAATGATGTTACATGCATTCAATGGGTGAGGTTTTCATCCCCATGGACTTTTACAGTCCCTGCCCATCGAATTGGGTGGCTAAACCATCATTGTTGATGTTGAGGTGGTGGATGCTCCCCTCGATTACAACTTATTACTTGGAAGAAGTTGGTTTTATGCTATGAATGTCGTTGCTTCGTCAGTATTTCGATGTGTGCAATTTCCCCATCAAGTTAAAATTGTCACTGTCGATCAGTTAGATTTCTGCACAACCGATGTTCGCGCTCCGGCTACCAACAATATTCATTTCTTGGGAGATCACAATATCACATATGAAAGTGTTGGTGTTGGCTTACTGAAATATTCTAGCCTCATGGGCACCTTCCCTACACCACTTCCACCGAATACACATCATATTTCCACCATCAATATGATTTTGACCGCGACTTATCAATATTTGGAATCATCTGACCCTTGGATTGTACCTAGTCCATTGGAATTCGATGCACTAGGTGACACTATGCCACTTAGTCCAGCCAAAACATCATACATTTCTATCCAATACACTTCTCCCTCATCGGATGAACAACATCTATTGGCACCCGACATTTACTCGATGCCATCACGGTTAAGTTCCTTGTCATCTGCGATCGACTACATTTCCCTAATTTTTCCCTTGGATGAATCTATTATGGAAATGTTGAACATTGACGAGCTACCTTAGGATGATAACCATCATCGATCCTCTTTTCTTCCCCCTCGTGAAGAAATTCAGGAAGATATACATTCTATCTCCCCTCCTGATGTCGATTTTCCATCGTCTCCCGTGCCTTTGACTTCCGATGATTTGGATTGGGTAGTTGACATGGTGATCTCTTCGGTAGGGCTATTGGAGCCTACTTTCCTTACCCCTGTCGTGACCCTCAACATGTGTTCCTTCTAGAGTGATTTTCTTCCATCCAGTGAAGATCTCTTGGAAGCCATGACCGAGTTTTTTCCCTTGACATGGTGTCCTTCCAACGCGTTATTCTCTTGGAAGCCATGATCAAGAAGAGACACAAGCATAGTTTTTCTCTCTGTGGCAAGCTCGTTAAAAAATGAAACATAGGTCACGAGCACAGTTTCTCTTCTCTATAGCAAGCTCATTAAAAAATGAAACATAAGCTTTGAGCATAGTTTTCCTCTCTGTAGCAAGCTTGTTAAAAAATGAAACAACAATCCGGGGATTGAACGTAGAGTTCTGAGCATAGTTCTTTTCTTGTGTCAAGCTCGTTAAAAATGAAACAATCACCTCTCTTGAACCTTCATTTCATTCACCCTTATCCTTTTTCTCCATCTAGTAGAGAAATTGGTGAAAAACTCAAATTCGGTGAATGAATTGAAGCTTGGAGGGCATGTCTCCAGCCTTTGATGATCATTATGGAGTTAAGCCACTAGCTTTCAAGCTGGGGGCATACCGAGCTTAGTCTTTGTTCTTTTTCGTGATCGAAAAAACATGAGAACATAACCGAGTAGACTTTTATCTCTTTTTCGGACTCACATGGATATACAAAAAAGGAACCCCTTGGAGTCTTCTTTGAGCTCTTTTCAGACTCTCTAAACATGAAAATATTGCCCAGTGATATTGCTTCCTTTCCCACTCATTAAAAGATTTGAAAGGGCGTCTTTCGAGTGATAATTGATCTATTTTTTGGCCTCACGAGACTAACATTACGAAAAAGGACAACATTGGAGTCGTCTTTAAGTTGTTTTTAGAGTCTCTAAATATGAAAAACCACTGAGTTTACCTTCTCTGGACTCATTAAACGATCATACATTGAAGGCCCCATATGGGATTGAACCCTTACTTCTTCTAGTTCGTTAAAAAAAGGAAGAGGTAATTATCGAAGGTGATTCATATTGAGCATGTGTTACCCTCCTCGAGCTCGTTAAATTAAAAAGAGGTACTCGTCTATCTGGATGGGGGAAAAATTGAAAGAAGCAAGCCAATAATTTTTGTAGAACACTACCAGTAACACTTACAGTCACTCTTGAACACAACACTTTGTATTTTGACACATTTTAATCCGTTGAACCTCTTCACTAAGCCAATCCTTTGAGTTTCTTTTACTCCTTTGGGTCACTTGACGAAAGTCACAACATCCACTGCATCATCAAGATTTGATCCATGTCATGTTTTTGCTATCCTGCCTCAGTGTTCAAGGGAAGTATCTGCCTCGAGATTCAACCATCACAAATATCTTGTTTCAATACCCGTGTCAGTCCATGTTCATTTGATCTACCAATTACATCTCTGTGTCAGTTTCGTGTCGTTGATGGGGGATACATCAAGGCCCTCCTTCGACAAGTCTATTCCTGTTGACTTAAACACATTATCCAGGAACTAGACTTAGAAACCAATTAGTACCTTGGGACCTGCATGCCTCAATGGCAGGCCTCCTCATGTCCGACAATGGGTTTACATCATTGACCCTGATTGGATGATTCCATGGATGTTCGACTTCAGCTCATTCATTCACATTCATTGGAATATACTAGAGTACCTTGGGAATCATTGACATCAATGGTGATTTCCCTCGCGCTTGTTAAAAATTTACCTCATTGACTGACAATCAAGTGGTTTCTTCCATGTTCGACATCAGGAAATCTATTCACATGGTTAG
The DNA here is from genome assembly GCA_032191745.1 of Picea mariana. Classification (NCBI taxonomy): domain Eukaryota; kingdom Viridiplantae; phylum Streptophyta; class Pinopsida; order Pinales; family Pinaceae; genus Picea; species Picea mariana. The sequence goes on along the minus strand of JASDQU010104164.1, from coordinate 433,159 downwards.
ATTCATACTACATCGAGATCGGTAAGAAGACCCTGGGTTGAGTTTTTCAATCTTGTGTATACTTTGCCTAGGTTGTGAAGGAGTTCTTTTGAACTATGACACATATACTGTTACATAGATCCACTTTGTATTGGTCGTGTCTATGTCTTGTCATCTCATAGATCCACTATGTATTCTTCATGGCTACGATTAGTTCAAGTCATGGGAGTATAGATCCACATTGTATCTTCAGTGGCTATACCTTTTATTAATCTAATTATGGATCCACAGTGTATTTATGGTGGCCATACCTAAAAAGCTTTTATCACTCAAGCATAGGTATGCCTGCCTCGGGTTTGAAACATGTCACAATATTTGTTTGGTGGTTGTGTGCAGATTTTTACATCCTCTCTGCATCCATACCCTTGCTCGAAAAAGTCTACAAAGTACTTCAATCATCATCGTCTTCTAAATTCATACTTTGGGGGGCAATCTGTTACACCTCAAAATTACTGACTTCAATAGTGTTGCAAGTGTCATCATTACAAGTGTTATAAGTGTCACTTCTATTCCACAAGTGTCGCATCTTGACTACAAGTGTTGCAAGTGTCACAAACATCATACTACCATATTTCGTATGTTGTGCCTCTAATGACATCACAAAGACACTTAAGACACCTCAAAGGCTAGTTTGGAAGAAGAGAAATCAGTTGACAGGAAGTACAAACCTTTTTCCATTAAAAGAACCACTAAAAAATGAATTTTGGAGAGGAGCGCTCCCCTACCCACTGTCAGGGAGTGTTGTTGCTCCCCGAGATTCTTTGGGGGAGTGTTTGAGTGCCCTGTGCACCCTTTTAGTGGAGCACTACCCTTTTATGAGAAAAATTTGGGTTTGTTGAGGCAAATCAGGGAAGAATCCATCAATTCCAGAAGGTGGTTGAATTCAAATAGATGGTCAAGGCATGATCTTAGGGAAGATCCTCAACTGAAGGAGAGGAATCCTCAACTTATCCCAAATATCTCTCAAGTGGTTGGACCTCTCCAAGGTTATATAAGGAGGTCTTCTCATGGTGAAAGGTACAATGGAGATTGAGAATTACATCAAACTTATGATCTCATGAGTGATATGTCATCAAAGTAATCAATGGAGATTACTTGAGCAAAGGGGTTGGACAAGGAGAACTGGAAGAAGCTGCTGCACCTTCATTCAAAGGATTGTAAGTACTTTTACTTATTCTCATTAATAATCAATGCTTGGTCTGTTTCTTTCAAACTTATGCTTGTTCCATATGAGTTTGTCTGCAGTAGATGGATCTATATTTGAGCTAATATCAATAGAGTAGGAAGTCCATTGTATCTTTGTTTGTTTTGTAGGACCTATCAGGGAGCTCAAGATCGAAGCTCAGCCTAGACTTTGCAAGGACAAACATCACTAATAAAGTACATATCTTTCTCCTTCTCTTTCATTTATTAACTTGATTAGATCTAAAAGGAAGTCAGTGTCCATGTTAAGCACTTTTCTATCTTGGCCTTAGGAGTCTAGAGACCAAGAGGGAATCCACTTGTCCGCAAGGGGATTCACCTACAAAAAAAATTCAATGAGAATATGGCCTTCAAGAAATCCATAGGAGAAACTATAGAAGAATAAGAGATTGAAGAACTTAACGAAGAAAGCACAGAAAACAAAAAATGACGAAAAGGAACTACCTGATCATCCTATGGAGCCATGTGAAAACTTTGATTCAGATATCGTACCTAAGACCAAGAGAATACCAGATTGGCTTGAAGCTACCTTACAAGATGCAGAAAGACTCAATGTTCTAGAAGGAACATTCAGAAAGAGTAAAATACCTAAAATATTCTCAAGCTATGCCACATACATGATGAAGCTTCTAGATGAAGAACCTACCACATTTGAAGAAGCCGTCTAAAAGGGACAATGGAAAGAAGCTATGGTGGAAGAACATCAATCCATTATGAAGAATGAAGTATGGGAAATCGTACCAAGACCTAAAGAGAAATCAATGGTAACTTCAAAATGGGTATATAAGCTCAAACATGCAGCAGGCAGAAGCGTGGATAAATACAAGGAAAGATTCATAGCTAGAGGGTTCTCCCAGAAGGAGGGAGAATATTATGATGAGACATTTGCTTCGATGGCTAGATATATTTCCATCAGAGCTATTATATCTCTTGCCGCTTCCATGGGATGGAACTTACATCAGAAGGATGTAAAGACAAATTTCCTCAATGGAGCAATTGAAGAAGAAGTATATATTGAACAACCCCAAGGATTTGAGGTACATTCCAGAGATACTCACGTTTGCAGATTAAAGAAATCTCTATATGAACTCAAGCAAGCTCAAAGGGCTTGGTATGATAGAATGGACAACTATCTAACGAGACTTGGTTTCTCCAAGAGTCATGCAGATCCAAACCTTTACTATAAAGTCATGGACAAAGCACTTGTAATCCTACTACTATATGTTGACGATCTATTCATAACAGGTGAAGAGCCTCTCATCATCCAGTGCAAGAAGGAATTAGCTTCTGAATTTGATGTGAAAGATCTAGGTCTCATGCATTATTACTTGGGACTAGAAGTATGGCAAAAGCATGGTGAAGTATTCCTTGGACAAGGAAAGTATGCAATAAATATCCTTCAGAAATTTGGAATGATGGATTGTAAGTCCATGGACACTCCTGTGAATGTGGATATAAGAAAAGTAAAGGATCCCGATTCTGATCCAGTAGATCCATATCTATATCGACAACTAATTGGGTCATTGATGTATTTGGTAAATACTCGACTAGACATTTTCTTTGCCATGAATACACTAAGCCAATTCTAGGTGGAACCGAGACATGAGCATTGGATAGTTGCAAAACATGTATTAAGATATATTCATGGAACAATAAACTATGGTTTGAGATATACCACATCCAACGATATACAACTTCATGGATTCACAGACTTAGATTGGGTAGGAAGTGCAGAAGATAGAAAGAGCACTTCAGGCATGTGTTTCAACTTGGGCTCTGCTATGATATCTTGGGGCAGTAGGAAATAGAAGTCTGTCGCACTCAGCACAGCAGAAGCAGAGTATATGGGTAGCATGTGAAGCATGCACATAAGCATTATGGTTAAGGAAGTTAATCTCTGATTTATTTGATCAGATTCCAGAATCGACCATAATATATTGTGATAATTAGATTTGTATAAGATTATCAAAACATCCCATGTTTCATGAAAGGTCGAAACACATTGAGATCAAATACCACTTTATTCGAGATAAAGTCTAGGAAGGATAGGTAAAGCTTGAGTATATCCCCACTTATGAGAAGACAACATATATCCTGACAAAACCTCTGTCCATAATAAAGTTTGCATATTTCCAAGAGAAGATGGGGATCGTGGAAATGACTCCCTTAGTTTAAAGGGAAGAAATGACTCTCCAAGTTGGGAGGGAGCACTGCAAATATTATTGAAAACTTTTATTTTGTGATTGAAAAATAGTCCAGCTTGGACAGATTCTTTCCTGTTCGGAAAGTGGATTGAGATTTCTGACGTACATCGATTTCCCATTGTGGTTAACATGGGAAATGGTCCAGATTGATGATATATCATAGACAATGAATTCCCATTGTGGTTAACATGGGGAGTGGTCTAGGGTAGTCTCTCTTCTTGAGGGTTGCTCAAGAATACTGGCCCACCTCGCCGGACAATGATTTCTCATTGTGGTTAACATGAGGAATGGTCCATTTTGGAGGTTGATACAGGACAATCTTTTCCTATTGTGGTTAATAGAGGAAATGGTATGGACAGTCATTCCTTAGGGTTTATACATTCTCTCCAGGGTGCACTTTGATTAGTGTAGGAAAAATGGCCCAAGGTGGGGAATGGTCCAGGCTCAACAATCAGGGACAAACATTCCGTAGGGCAGATTCATTCTCTCCAGGTTACACTTTGTTTAGTGTCGGAGGAATGGCCCAGGGTGAGGAATGGTCCAGGCTCAGAAATCATAAACAATCATTCTTCCTTGTTTGAGAAGAATAGGGAAGATAACCCATTGTTGATGTTCTATACCGAGGGTAGATATTCTTTCATATCTCACAGATGTGAGTGAAAGATTGGTCCAGATGGTTCAATTTATTTTAACAATATTTTCTATGTAGGTTGTCATCAGATGATTGTTATGGAGACTACCTGTCTCCAGACAATAGAGATATATTACTGTGGTGGATATGTTCCACTGTTTGTGACTATGTGTCATGGTTTGAGTAGTTGTGTACTACCGTGGATAGACATAGTTGTGTTCTATCAATTGATATTGTACTAGTTGTCATAGGATATTATCCAGTTGGATAATAATGATGGTGCTCGTGATACTACCAGTTGAATGGTCTGTTTGTGATCAAGACCATACCTCCCTAGCTAGGAGGGAGTGTTGATATTATGGTAGCTTCAGGAGGTATGAASCTCTATTGTGACCTTTGACAAGATTAGAATGTTTCAGAAGGAAGCAAAGAAATGAAGGAAACCCTAGACAAGATGTCGGCTACAGAAATATAATTAATATGAATTAATTAGTACCCAGAAGGAGAAGTCGGCCTAGGAAATCTTGCCAAAATTACTATAAATACAGGGYGCTAGTCTCTCATTGTACACACTTCTTATAATTACAGAGAGAAGTTTCTACGCATTGCAGTCCAACAATTTTGTGCGCAAGTCCTGGGGAAGGTACTATGCCATTTTTTGGGTGAGACTATCTGTTCAGCTTGGTTACTTCTTGCTTGGTGAATTAGCATCTCTTRGGTATTGGATTGATACGAGGATTATTTTCTCTGTCAAGGTCAAGGTGCTTGGAGGGTGGCTTTGGCCTATGGTTTGGTGACAAGGGTATTGTCAATGGTAAAATGAGCACAATCTTTTATATTCTAACAAAGCCAACCATCTACAAAATTACCAATTTCCATACCCATGTTAATCTATGTTCATATGCTATATTTTATCACTTTCTTGAGACAAGTTTCATGTTGACTGATGGGGGATACATCAATGCCCTCTTTCGACAAGTCTTTTCCTGTTGACTTCAACAAATTATATGGGAAATAGACTTAGCAACACATTAGTACCTTGGGACCTTCATGCACCAATGGAAGGTCTCCTCGCATTCGAAAATGGGTATTCATTAATGACCCCTATCTGAATGATTCCAAAAATGTTTGAATTCAACTCTATTTTCACATTCGCTGGACTATAATTTAAAAGTACCTTGAAAATCATCGACATCAATGGTTATTTATCTCGCACTTGTTAACAGTATACATCAATGACCGATAATAAAGTGGTTTCTACCATGTTCGACATCAAAACATCTATTCACATGGATAAGATTCATATTACATTGGGATTGGGATGAAGACCCTGGGTTGAGCATTCACTCTATTATCTATTCTGCCTAGGTTGCGAAGAAAGTCACTTGAGCATGCTGATATATATGTTGTCACATAGATCCACATTGTATTGGTATGTGGATGTTTTTTATCATCTCGTAGCTCCACTCTATATTTTATGTGGCTATGATCAGTTCATGTCATAGAATTATGGATCCACATTGTATCTCTGGTGGCAATACCCTCAGACAATATGGATCTGCAATGTATTTATTGGCGGCCATAGTTTGAGTCACTTATAGTCCGAGAATAGGTATGCCTGACTTAGGATTGGAACACATATTAACATTGTTTGATGGTTGTCTGCAACTTCTACTAGGTTCCGCAACTCCATACCCTTACTTCTAAGAATCTACAAAGTGTTTCAGCCATCATCTTTCATTTTCTAACTTCACACTTTAGGGCGAAATTTGTTACACGTCAAAATTCCTCACTTTGATAATGTCACATTCTCATTGTCGTAAGTGTCTCACTTTTGTTGCAAGTTTCAAATTCTCCTTTTGTAAGTGTCACATCGCGAATGAAACCATGAAAACACTTGATACAACCCCTAAAACATGTTAGAAGAAGAATCCCCATCATCTGACAGTCAGAACAAAGGTTTTTCTATGAGAATTGTTCATCTTGGAAGATTTTGGGAAGATCAACTCTCCCTTGCTCATATACAGGGAGAGCTAGCGCTCTTTTCCATATCACAGGGAGAGTTGTAGTGCTCTGTTTCCCATTGTAAGGGAGCACCAAATTAGTCGAGAAAATCTTGGAAGAAATCCCTTTTTCTTCTAAAGAAAACTATGGATGGATCGAGTTGGTTTGGTTCGAATCTAACCCTTAGATTGCATATAAGGGATATATCACAACTATTAGAGCCATATCATCAAATAATTACAAATACAACCAAGGTCGTTGAACCTCTCAAAGACTATAAATAGAGGCATTCTCATGGTGAACAAAACTAGGAAAGAATCAGTAAAGCATTGTTATTCTGATTGTGGATCTTTTGAGCAAGGGTTGGACGGGGAGGAGTTGGGGAGGCTGCTGCAACATCATTTGAATATTGTAAGTTTCCTTTTCAAGTTTTTATTAATATACTTGTTCTATTTCCTTGTAGTATGTGTTTACATGTACTTGTCTATGCTTGTCTTAATCTTCATATATCAATTGATTTTGTCTAATCCATTAGAGTAGGAGATAGTCGTTTGTCTCTTGTTTTCCATTGCAGGTACTGATCAAAACTTGTGGATTGGAGCAGCTTGGAAAAAATTCAAAAGTGAGGTACATCAAAATCTCCCTCCTTCTCTCTTTTTCGATGGATAAAATTAATATATAGGAATGGTAGTTTCCAAAGGTAGTTTTCTGTTTTGGTAGAGGGGATTGTAGTCTAAGGGAAAGTTTACCTGTCCGCAGAGGAATATTTTTGTAACAAGGTATCTCTCCAAAATAAATCAATTATGTGTGATACAATAAAAGGATCATCTGATTCTCATCTGCGAAGAAAATGTATCTTCATTCAGGGGGCATTTTGATATAGCCAAGACTATTCTCAATCTTCAATTCCATTTCTACTAGCTTTCTTTTCCCAAACAAGTGGAAAAGTTCATTCACACTTCTTCAAGGCCATTTCTATTGGCCTACTCTTCCCATACAAGTGGAAACTTGCAGTCATGCTTTCTCTCTCTATTCGTAAAGTAATCCATCTAATCACTTGCATGGTATTTACGAACCTTTATTAGTGCCTTCCCATCCTAGGGAATCAATTTCCATGGAATTTAAGAATGGTCTCCCTGCAAATCTCCACAAACACGATGTTATTTGGGTAGTAGTGTGTCATTTTTCTAAGATGACTCTATTTATTTATTATCATAAAATTGCCTCTACTTTTCAAACCACCGACCTCTTCTTCCATCATGTGTGGCCTCACTTCGAATTGCCTAGTAATATTATTTCTGATAGAGACTCTCGCTTCCTCAACACCTTCTAGCGTACTCTTTGGTCCTTGCTCAACTACAAAATTTATTTTTCCACTTCATTTCACCCTCAGACTGACGGGAAAATAAATTTTTTCAACCGCACTTTGGTCCATTGCCTTCACAACTATTTTACCAAAAAAAAAACAGTGGGAATCTTATTTGCATACATTCAACATATGTATAATTGGTCCATGCATTCCTCCACTAGTTTCTCTCCCTTCAAATTTTGTCTTGGATTTCATCCCCTTGTGCCCTTAGAGATACCCCTCACTCTCACACCTTTGAGGTCTGCATTCCAGCAACAGGAGCAACAATCAACATTTCATTTCATTCATAGTATAGGACAACGTCATTCCCAGGTAGAAGCTTCCTTGCAAGCAACCCAAGAACACACAAAACAAAGGAATGATAAACATCTCATGCCCTTGATATTTCAACTGAGAGATTGTGTGTGGATATTGTTGGAAAAGCACCGATTCAAATCACAACACCATAAGCTAAACCCACTGTGTTATGTCCCATACACAATTCTGGAATGAATTGGTGAAAATGCCCATCGCCTGGACTTTCCCTCACAACTTGACATCCATGATGTTCTCCATGCGAAAAATATCAAGTTGTTTGAGCCACCTCACCTTGAAGAAACAATCACAGTCCATCATCTGGTGGAAAATATTACATATTTTCAACCTCCTCTACTCACAAGTACCATTCTAGATTCCAGGACTTGGACCACTTGCCAATAGTAGTATATTTCATATTTGGTGGGTTGTAAGGGCTAGACACCAACTCAGGCCAAGTGGATGTCTACACCAACATTGCAATGCTCATTCCCTCACTTACTAGTGGAAGCGAGGAAACTTCCAGATCTGAACAAGGAGGAATTGGGCCACCAATAAGGGCACACCCCTTCCTTCACCAATCAACATGAGAATGTTTAGCAAGTTCTCAGTATTTTCTATGTAAACTTCCCTCACCAGTCTTATTGAGCAGGGAACTTCCTAATAAATAGTTCTAGTATGTTAGTTGCTTGAGTGAGTTATATTGTAAACAACATTAGCTAGTCCACTTGAGAAGGACGCTCCATAATTACTGTTAGTATGCCAATTTGTGTCACTCAGTTGACTTGTAAACAACTCTCGCCAATCTTACTGATATGAAAATATCAAATGAGTTCTACTACCAACTTGATTTGAAATATCAACAAACCCTGATACCAATTCAGCCCAAAAATCCTTAGATGTAAATTAGTTCACAAATACACATAAACATCCAACCATATTTAGGAAATTAAACATTGACTTGACTATTTGAAAAATATCATGTGAATTTCTTACTTATCCAAAAACTTCATTAACTGATAAATATAACTTGTGGAAATAATGACTACCAAAATAGAGAGAAACAAACCGCTCTTATTAATTCTCAATTGCCATATTACAATAAAAAGGGATTGCAATTCCAAATTATGAAGACACCCTTCGAGTCGACTACTTGAACCCAGAAACAAAGGTCACCATTAAAATCCTCGCAAAATTATGAGAAGAATGAATGTAAACTCGACTATATTTTGAACAAGTGCTTGAAAAGTCCTTTTTTCATGTATAACGAGACTATGGGTCTCATACATGTCAATCTGAAATAACAATTTCATATACAACAATTTTATTCAAATTTGACATTACCATCATGATCCTCTCTAAAAATCGAGAAAAATGAGTATAAACACCCTGTACCTTTCTCAAAGAACTCAATGGCATGAAAAACGAGGAAAATCTAGCCGAGGAACATCTATTGCAGGAAAATAGAGATAAATATATACTTGGCACAAACTCCCATGAAACAAGCTCCAATATGGCACAAAAACCCATGTCTTGCTTTGGTTCGGAGCTAGGTTTAAATAGGATAAAATTAACCTAACCGAGCCCCTTTATTCTCGGGTTGCATTGAATTAATATTAAATAATATTTGTTTGTTTATTTTAACAAACCAACCATATGGAACAATGATAGGAGGCATACATTTAAAACTATGGAATATTCTTGGATTCC
>JASDQU010104164.1:406300-422643 GCA_032191745.1 Picea mariana | reverse complement strand
CATGGCAGTGACTAGACCAATACAACGTTGACAAGTGGCACATGGTGGACCAATACAGTACTGACACATGGCATATGGTTGGTCAAATGTGGTGGTGCCATGTGGCCCAGGAATGGGCAGCCATGTGGCACCCAACCATCAGTTGTGTGGCATGTTTAAAAAAATGTGTTTGTAGGTTTGTGGGTTTTGAACCCATGACCAATGGTCAAGCCAAAGCTTTAAGAATGGACAAACCACCAACGCGCCATGATATTGCTTGTTTAAACAAACCCACTTTATTGTAATAAAGTGTAATGTATTAAAGTATGGCGCGAAGGGGGTTGGGGCTAAGCTCCAGCCCATGGTCTCTTAGCATAGCACACGATCGAGGCCTTATCCACTTGAAATGTGTGCGAGGGCTACTTGTTCTAGACCTTGGTCCCATGTATCTGCCATGAATCCAGGAGCTAGCAAGATCTTAGGGTCAGCGCGCAACCCTTTGGGTTGGCTCTTGGCCATATTAAGATGCCATATGACCATTAATAGGGGGGAGCTCACTAGTCTAGGGGGTTAGGACATTTATTATTGCAGAAAGTGGGTTTTTAACTATACAGTATGGATTTTATTGATTTTTATGCCTGTTAATGGAGGATTTGGCCCATTTTTGGGAGATATTGGGCTCTTTTTGAGCCCAGATTTTGGGAGGAAATTGGGGAAGGATAACCAACTTCAGATCTATAAAAACCAGGCCTGTTTGAGGCCATGGAGGATAGTAAGAGCAGATTTATTCTGAAGCAAAGCCAAGCCAAAGCCATTTTTATGCAGGGAAGCTGTTGATGAGGAAACCTTTGCAGGCCATTTCCGGGAGCTACACTCAGTCTTTTTCAGTGCTGTCAGTTGTGTTGGATTTCTGAGGTTGAGCATAACACAGTGAGACCAGTATGAGATCCATTTGGTGTACTTTTTTTGTACCTTGAAAGCATTTAAGAATTAATAAAGAAGCCTCCACCACTGAGACAAAGGCCCGAAGACGTAGGCAATTTTGTGCCGAACTCCGTTATCACTTCTCTTGTTATGGTTTTCTGTTCTTATTGCTTCAGTTCAGATCTATATATTGTCTTATGGCTTCTATGTTTCTTCATTAAATTAATCCTCTTTCATTCATCTTCATAAATGGTTAATTAACACATGCAATTAATAACTCAACCACAGTCATTAAAAGATATTTTCGGATCACTCACGGTTGTTATCTCCACAGTAAAGCAAGCCAAACCAAGAACATTCCCTGGCTTCCATATGTCCTTCTACTTCTTGGACATAATGTGTATAACTCACAAGTACCCTAACATGGGATGGAGTTGGTTGCCTGTTGACCCCACGATCCACATATATTGTAAAGTACTATGGGAGCACAAATATCGTGGAGAGTACCAAAGGATATGTGAACACTTCCTTTCTCCATTATATGAATTTATCTTTTGCACCACACCACCGTGCATGACCGATAGACCCATATCAATCATAAGAAGGACTGATGATTGGTATCTCATGGAGCATGGTACTTACATAAGAATATATGGCACGATGAATCCACCACATCTACTTCCACAATTCGTACCTGACAAGCTCATCTTTCAAGAAGTAGCATATCAAACTATCATACACAAAGTTGGGGGGATGCTGTATAGATTGAAGAAAGCAATTTGCCCCCCACTACCTCTGTACGTCGACTATTATTTCTTTGAAAATACTAAACAAGCATGAGCAGAGGTAGATGCTTGTTACACATTATTTCGGTCACCCTGATGATGATTTCACAAACATGTGTTCAGGCTCCCAAGATGACTTTTTGCCTGAGAAAAGCAACTTCTTTCCTCCTCTACAAGACTGCTTTTTAGAAAGGGTCCGCAGGCTGCACATATTACATAGTGTGGAAATCTATGATTTTCGTAGGCTGCTCTATAGCTGGCCCATGGGATTTCCGCAGATTGCTATATAGGCAAGGTGCGGTGGTGTTCCAAAGCTAAAAGAGGAAAGAGGTTTAGTGAAGTTTCTAGAAGGGGAATCTTCTAGAATGCGAGGTGGTTTCCGTATGGTTACAATCCTGCTGGTTTCTCTGATTTGGTGGGATCATCCTCGTCCCTTTAACTACTTCACCTTCTCCTATATAACCATGGGCTTCTCATGGAAAAGGTTAAGCAATATTAAGCAAGGAATTGATGAAAGAATAGGCTGAAGACTGTGTGAAGAATCTTGTTTCTAGTGATGCTTGAGGCCACCATTTGCCCATCAAGCTTTTGTGGGTTCTCTTCATGCGAATTTTGGAGCAAGTGTATGTGTGTGTTGGAACAAAGGACCACTAAAAAGGAACTTGCAACATCAAGGCAATTCAATTGTATCTTCTACTTTTCATTAATATAATACGGTGGTACGTCTCTTTCCCATAAAATGATTAGTATTTTATTACATGATTCCTTGATCACATGTTTAGGTTGTCATTGAATTCTACTATTGCTCCTTTCACGTTGGTTGGTTTGTGTTATCGTAGATCTAATTCCACAAGAGCACTGGAGTGAAGCAGGGACAACAAAGATATAAGGAAGTGATTCATAAGGAATGCTATCTATTCCTCCTTTGGTAGTAAACTCAATGATCACAACTTAGCGAAAGCATCTTGTCCTATCTCATTTTGGTCTAGATCCAGGTGGATCTAAGGGGATTAGTTCATGTCCGCATCTATCGATTTACCCAATAACAAAAATGGCGACTTGACTAGGGAGGAACAACTTGATTGTGGTTTTTTTTTGGCCATTTGCTTTTGACCTATTCTTCTTACTTGAAATCAGTCTTTGAGTTAGTGGGAGATCCATTTAAACTCTCTGGGTTTGGAAGTCCACTTAGATGCTTTGCCCTTTTTTCAAAATTTCTTGTTATTTCAAACACGTCTGCACTGCACTTTATAGATAGCCTGTGGAAACCTTTGATTTCTGCACCCTAGTGGTTTATTTTAGTGCGGGATTTCCGCACCCTGTCTGTTTCTAGCCTATGAAAACTCTTCAGTTCCGCACTGTGTTATACTGCCAGCCTGTGGCGACGTCTGAGAATTTTTTTTGGATTGGGTTTTGTCCTCTGTTGATGCCTAGTTTTGCTTTAGTCAGTTGGGAAAGGATTTTTAATGCCAATGCTTGACTTTTTCCTAACTGTTTAAGCTTGCTATTGATTGGTGTCAGAGATCAAACACCTCTCTTTTGATCTTTTTCCAAGTTTTGTTTTTTGATTTTTATCGATAAGGGTATAATCTCTAGATTTGTGTCTGAGTGCTTGTTCGATTAAAAATCCTCGATTGGATTTGAAGTTTTAGGTTGGATACACATTCTGGATTGCTTAATTATTAGAAGACCATTTTTTATTCACATTCAAAGAAACATTTTCTTGTCATTTTTTATTTTTATCTCCATTGAAAGATCGATTTGGGTGCTTGTTGAGTGTTTTATTTTCATTGATTGCTTATCTTTTCTTAGTTCCATCCCTATTTTGGTTTTTTGAAAGGAAAAAATTAAATTCTTTTAGGTAATCATTTACACAGAAAATATTGGCATTCAAAAAATTGAAAGAGAACGAATAGTGAAATTATATTGTTGATGATTGTTTGGTATTACATTCAAAGAAAAGGAATTGTACGTCGTAGTTCACATTGTTTCAAAAAAATACTTTCTCCCTACTATTGATAGAATTCATCAAACGAAAGTTTGCATCATTCATTTCTATTTGCACATTATTGGGTTGAAGTCTTACACAACATTGGTTTCATTCTCGTCTACCTCTTGAGTAACAACAGCCTCTTAAAAACATTGCGAAATTTAAAACCCATGTAGTAACTTTGATTTTCTAGGGCTCTTTTACACCAATATTAGCTAGGCTAGAGCGTTGGAATAGGCAGTGAGACACACTCTCCAAAGCACAAAACACACAATAGTATCTTGTGATAGGGAGTGCTCAAATCCATTCGCAACATTTTGTCCTGGGAAGTCCTTCTCACACGAGGGTCAAACGTGAGGTCGCATTGAGATTGGCAGAGTTACTCACCCTGCTTTGTCGGTCTCAGTGTAGAGATTGCACGTATTATGGGGGTCGCTTGAAGGTATACCCACAATGATGAGTGGAAGCCTCTCAAGTTGATTTCGGGCTTGATACCTATCCCTTGCGTGTGGATCAGACTGTTGACTGTTTCCCCAGGCATCATTGTTGTTTGTGGTAACTTTAGTAGCGTATCTTCTTAGGGTCTTACACAAGGTGACTGTGAAGGGGCAAGTCTTCACGGTACCTGGAATCGATGTTGGCCAGATTCACTCGGACTCCTTGGAGGGTATACCCACGATTATGTGTGGGAGCTTGCACTAGGGTGTAATTATGTTAAGCAGGTCGTCAATGTAACTTTTCCACCTTAGCCCAACCCCTTCTCATCTCGGTCTCACGACGTTGTATTTTATCACCAACTAGTGATTTCAAAATCAGAAGGTTTTGTTTGTCTGGTTTGAACTCTAGATTTTATTAGTGAGTGTTGTTTGTTGTCATAGATGGCCATAGATTTTTTTCGCAAAGTTTTTGTTTCGGGCAATATTGACCCTCCACGTCGTTCACGTAGAATGCAAGGCCTACCTCCGGAAGATCCGTAAAGTTATCGACCCTTGCCTACTAATCAATCAGAGGGCTCTCCTCAACAGAGTGAGGTCCAAGACACTGCTACTCCATGAGTGGAAATAACTGACTCTCTAGACAATTTCTGAATTTCTTTCTCTCTAAAGTATTTTCGACTTCCTCACGGTTCCAGGAGACGTCTTCTTCGGCTAAATTCACCCGGAGATCTTGTTGTTCAAACTTCTGGACTACCAACCGGACCTTTTGTAGGTCTTGAAGGCCAAGATCTGTTTTGGACTATTGACATATCTAGACGGGATCTTTTCGGAGCCGGGTCAAGTGCTGATATACTCGTCGCACCTGAGTCACCTGAAACGTCTGTTAAGGACGCGATACCCCTAGATCATTCTCATATTACAACTGCCTATATGTTTGCTGGTTCAGACACCCCATTAGTTGGTCCTAACTCGACCATCCCCCTTCAGATGGCCCACTTTACAATGGTCCCAAACGCTACGACTATTCCCACCAAGACTATGGTGGCTAGCCAATCTCCCATTGGCACACCTCTTTCGCTTAGGCCTTCACCGTCGTTTCCCCCTGGGTATAATGCATTGAATGCTTCTATCCCTATCCCTACTCAGGTTCCATCCAGAGCATATGGAGCTTTTTCTCCTTCCGAGCACAGTCCTGTTGTCGGTTTCATTATGACACTTCCCCAGCCCCCCTCCGGAGGGTCTTATCCACCTTTCACCGGAGGATTTGACCCTAGTGGCATTACTCAGTCTTTCACACCTAATTATCAAATTCCTGTAGGTAGACAATTCAACCCTGGGGGCCAATCTCAACCCCCATTTGGAGGTCAAACCCCAATTGGGACACAACCTCTGGTTGGAGGACAACCCCCACCCACCCCACCTTATGAACAGAACATACCGGCAGCTTTGGCCCAGTATTGGAATGTTCTTACCCAGGGTAATACTTAATCGACTGGGGGGCAACAACCTCAAGTCAGCTCTTTCATACCCCCTAGTACAGACCAACCATACCCCAGGACTTCCAATCCCATTTGGGGTTCAAACGCTCAAGCTAGTGTCCCTTTCCAAGGGAACATCCCTAATCAGTACAACCCCACAGGCTACCTACCTCCACACCAACAACCGAATTTGCCAGGATCTTCGCATCATATGCAAACTGCTTACGGTCCTACTGGTATACCGACGAGACTTCCTCCCCAAAGTCACCAGTACCCTCATGTGAATAGACAGTTACCCTTCTTAGCCACTTTGGATCTACGTGACTTGTCTAGGATTTTGAATGATCCTATCCATCACTCTCCTCATTGGCCCGTCATACCGGACAAATTACCATTCGACATTCCTAAGTTCGATGGTAAACAGGGGGAGGATCCAAACAATCATGTAATGACTTTCCACCTTTGGTGTTCATCCAACTGTTTGATGGATGACTCCATTCGGTTACATCTTTTTCAACGAACTCTTACAGGTTCAACCGTAAAGTGGCATATAGAATTACCAAGAGGCTTCTTCGTCGACTTTGACACCCTAGCTATGGCTTTCCTCACTCACTACCAGTTGCCAATCCATTATAAAATGGGAACTGAGATCTTGAGTTCTTTCAATCAAAATAAAGCCACTCATATCTTTGATCACATTCATGAGTGGAGACGAAGATGATGTTTAATCAAACTCGATCTTCCCATTCAGTTATTGAAAAAATGGTTCACAAAATCCTTCATGAATGATATATCTAAAGACATTTCCATGGGTGGAGTTGTCACAAAAGAACAAGCGATCAGTTGTGCCCAGTACCACGATCTCGTTTATTCACAAATGGGTACTCTTTACGATCTGCTCTCTGATGCACCTCGTCCTTCTACCACGACCACCTCAACGACCCCAACAACTTCTCATGCTGCTGATGGTGTGATAGGTACTTTCCATGCTCAACCTCAATCTGCATAGACCTCTCACACCACTCCCAAATCCCATGCTTCTAATGTTCAAACTGCTCCAACGCCCACTCCTCCCACCAGTAAAACTTCAGCCGTGAACGTTGTTCAACCGACTCCTATCGACAAGAATAAATCTAAAAAAGGGAAGGGTAGGAATAAGGAGGATAAAAATAACAACCCACAATCTAACAAGACCAAGTCACAACCTGCTGATGATAAGGACAAACACAAACCTTGCTATCCTTGCCTTATATGTGGTGATGATCACTACACGAAGGACTATCCGAGACGTGCCGAGGTCACAAAGTTCCTTCAACGGACCCCAAAACCTCCTACACCTGTCGTCTTGTCTCAGCCCTTCACTTCTCAACAACAAGCTCAATTGGTCATCCATGATCAACCTTCTTCCTCCATTACCTCCTATGTACTTATGTGTAACGGTGATTCAAAGAAGGATGACATGACACTTACCACTCATGCCAAAGATTGATCCAAGGAGAAAGTTGATGATATACCACCTTCGTTAGTTCAACAATCTCCCTTGACTCCACCTTCCAACGATCCTCTTCATCTTGAACAATCGAACCCCGATACAGTCCTTCACCCTCCTCCCAAGGGCATGGTTCGAAAGTCTGCTTTCAATCGTCATGCGCGTGCTGCCCAGAACTATAATATTGTAGAGGATCTGGCGCAAGTACCGTCTGCGATGTCAGCCCTCGAAGTCCTTCAGAGTCATCCTACACAATGAAAGGCACTGTTGAAAGCTATCGGTGGAATTGACCCTACGGATATGAATTTAATAATCATTGACTTGGAAGATCACATTCCAAGGTTACCCCCTCAGCTCGCATTTCAAATACAAGTTGTTGTCGTTGACAAGAACATTTGTAGAACAGTGATTGACGAGTGTGCCTCGACGTGTGTCATGTCTATTGCCTACTGGAAAGCCATTAGCTCTCCTTCCTTAATTGAATCACACGACATGCTCAAAGCCTTTAATGGTTCTGGATTTAAATCCTACGGTGTACTCCCTTCGTTTCCTATTACGTTAGAAGGCAAAACAGTCAACGTTGAAGTTGAGGTCTTTGATGTACCTCTCGATTACAGCCTCTTACTTGGCCCTAGATGGATCGATTCCATGCATGCAATCGTGTCTACTCTTTTCCTTATCGTGCGTTTTCCACATCAAGGAAAAGTAGTTATAGTTGACCAACTGGCCTTCTTTAACTCTGATACACGTACCAACAACGTACCTTTCATTGCAAAGACACCCCCTGGGTATGAGAATGTTGGTGTAGGTCTACTAAAAGATTCAACTCTGATGGGTACGTTTCTAATCCCACCACCTGACGTTCTGCCTCCTTTGGTTACCTTGATTATATGATTTCCACCTCTGTCCGCAAAACTCCTGCGTCTTCTGACCTGTGGATAGTACTCGAACCCAGTGATTATCTTCACTATGGCGACCAGATGCCTTTAAATCCAGCTAAATCCACTTACCAGGCCATTCAATTGGTTGGCCCTTCTACTCCCTCTCTTGGTGATTCGTCTCCTGATCCGTTCCATGTTATTTATCCCATGGACGAGATGATTATGTCGGTTATGTTGATGGAAGATACCCCTTGGGATGATGGGTATCATCGTTCCATTCTCTTTATCGAACAACACACCATCGAGAGTTACCAATGGATCTTGACTCCGTCGACCGTTGTCGTTATTTCTTCGGTTCTTGAATCCACACACGATGTCTTATACGAAGGGAACTTAAGTAACATTTCACCCACCATCCCCCTTGACATATCTATTAAACCTAGAGTTGTCAAAAATGTTCACATCGGAGCTTCATGTTCCACCGATGAGGTTGTCACATATAAATCACTTTTTCAAGAATTTCGTGACATCTTCACGTGGAGCTACGAAGAGATGCCAGGTATTGACCCTGATATTGTTGTACACGAAATTAAGACTTGCCTGGATGCTAAACCCGTCCGACAGAGACTTCGCCCGGTCCACCCCCGTAAAGCAGATGCTATCAAGCTTGAAGTCGAAAAACTTCTTAAAGCTGGCTTTATTTATCCAGTGACTTTGACTGATTGGGTATCTAATCTAGTTATGGTTAACAAGAAACAAKGTACGATCCGTGTCTGTGTTGATTATAGGGATATCAACAAAGCTTGTCCTAAGGACAACTTTCCTACCCCCTTCATTGACCAAATAGTCGACGATTGTGTCGGAAGTGAAATATTCTCTTTGATGGATGGTTTCTCTGGATATAATCAATCAATATATTTCCCGYGGATCAACACAAAACTGCTTTCATTTGTCCTTGGGGCACTTTTTCCTACCGAAAACTACCCTTCGGTTTGAAAAACACCAGTGCAATGTTTCAASATGCTATGTCTTATGCTTTCCATGATATTAAGCATATTGTACAACCATATTTAGATGACCTACCAGTGCATTCCATGCATCWTAGTGATCATCCGGCCCACCTCCGAGCCATTTTCCTTCGTTGTTGGTTCTAACGTATACGCTTAAACCCACATAAATGTGTCTTTTATGTGGAGTCCGACTGATTCCTGGGATTTATTGTGTCACGTTAGGGGATCAAGGTAGATCCTTTGAAGTTCGAGGTGATCCTCAATCTCCCTCCTCCTTCCTCACTTCGCCAGCTACAAAGTTTGCAAGATAAGGCAAACTTTCTACATCGTTTTATCCCAAACTATGTTGAGTTAACACTCGGATTTACTCGACTACTAAAGAAGGGCTCTGAGTTTGTATGGGACACCACTGCCAACAAAGCATTCGACGCTTTGAAACTAATTTTAACCCATACCCCACTCCTTTTCCCACCCAATTATAGTCGAGATTATTTCCTTTACCTTGCCGCTTTGGACTCTACCATTGCCATGGTTCTGGTCCAAGAAGACGATTTACACGATGAACATGTCATTTATTGTTTGAGTCAGAGTCTCATAACTACCGAAGCCAAGTACTTACATGTTGAAAAACTGACCTTGGCAGTTGTTCAAGATGTCCAACATTTCCGTCACTATATTCTACTACGCAAGACCACTGTAATTTCCGACTGCAACCCTATGCAACACATTCTTACACGTCAATTGCTAGGGGGAAAATACTCCAAATGGATAGTGATTCTCCAGGAGTTTGACCTAGAATTCGAACACGCTAAGTCCAAGAAATCCTTGGTTTTTTCCAAACTAATATGTGACCTTCCCTGCACTGATACTGAAAATGTAGCAGAGGATTCCCTACCCGACGAATCCCTTTTTCTAATCAGTTCCAATCACCTTTGGTATGGAGATATCATTATTTATCTCCAGACCCAGACTTTCCGGCCTGATTTGTCTAGCGCTGACCATCTTCGTATACGCTATCAAGCATGTCAGTACATTATCCTCGGTGACACTCTCTATCGCCATGGGGTTGACTCCATTTTTTGACGCTGTCTCACCTATGATGAAGCCGAGAAAGCTTTGAATGACTGACATTATGGAGCATGTGGTGGTCACATGTCTGGGTATGCTACTACCCATAAGATCTTACTAGCCGAATATTTTTGGCCTTCTTTATTTAAAGACTGTATTATTGCCGTCCAAAAATGCCACGCTTGCCAAACGTACAACAACAAAATAAGATCGCATCCTGCTCCTTTACACCTGGTAGTTTCCATTGGTCCTTTTATGAAATGGGGCATTGATTTCATGACCTGTAACCCTCATTCGGCTGAGGGGCATGGATACATTATTTAGCCATCGATTATTTCACGAAGTGGGCCGAGGTGATGCCTACATTCGGCAATATCGGAAAAACTGCAGCCCTACTCATATTCTATCACATCATCACACGATTTGGAATCCCACAGTCTATCATCACCGATCATGGTAGCCACTTTCGAAACTTCATGATGTCTGAACTTACATAAAAGTTGGGTCTTCGACATGAAAACTCAACCCCCTACTATCCGCATGCCAATGGCCAAGTTGAAGCGATCAACAAGGTTCTTATCACCATGCTTCGATGGATTATAGGAATTCACAAAACGAGTTGGCACACGATGTTGTTTTCAGCATTATGGGCCTATCGGACATTCGTGAAGTCTGCCACAAGGTTTAGACCCTTCCAATTAGTGTATGGTATAGAAGTTGTCCTACCAATTGAATGTGAGATTCCATCGTTAAAACTAGGCGTTGAACTTCTCCCAAATACCTTTGCTGAAGAAGAACGTCTATTGTATCTTATGCAATTGGACGAAGCCCATCGTGATGCCACCCTAGTTATTGAAACCCAGAAGAAACGCGTCAAAACCTAATATGACAAGCATGTCAAGCCACGCGTTTTCTTTGAGGGTGATCTAGTTCTCCTCTATGAACAAGATCACGATTTGCTAAGAGCCAGAAAATTCGAGGCTATGTGGTGAGGCCCTTATATCGTCAAACGAGTGTTGGAGAAGGGAGCCTACAAGTTAGTAGATTATGATGGCATTCCTTTGAGTGAACCTAGAAATGGGATTTACTTGAAGAAGTACTATGCTTAGACTATCTTTGCATGAGTGCTTTTATTTTACTGTATCATACTGTTGTGTGCTTTTTTGTTATTTGATTTCTACCCTCGACCGCTTACCTTGTGTTGTGCTTGGTTTCTAGATGTTGGAGTCTTCATTACCCCAGTTTGGCTTCACCGATGGCGCTAGTCATAGCAATCAGAACCTAGCTTTTGCTACGTGGGAAATCTATGCACCCACGAACGAACTTATCCGTCTACACGATGTTTGTCTCGGTCGTGCAACCAATAATACCGCAGAGTATAGTGCATTCATTGAATTATTGACCAATGTTATCTCACTTGGGATTCGTCGCTTGGTTATACGACTTGATTCACAGCTAGTAGTGCTACAGTTAAGTAATGTCTATGTTATCCGAAGTCCTACTTTGTTACGGGTATATTTACGAATTCGCCTCTTGGAACGTTATTTTGATTATATCGAGTATCAACACATTCCTAGATGTCTAAATACATTAACTGATGCATTAGCTAATTATGTGTTAGACAGACATCTGAGACATTTACAAATCCAATCACACATCCCATGTTTTATACAAAGCAAAATAAGCCAGTAGAAGCCTCATGTATGTATATATATATATAACGATAAAAGTTTTTTACAAAAAGTTTGTTTCCCGTCCGAAGACCAAAATATCAAAATATGAAGCTCATAGCTTCTACAAAATGGCATCATGGATGTCGCTCACGGTAACACACTACTGCTCGTGCTACCCTACGGAGCAATCCTCTCAGTGGACCAGCCACGCCTATGGTATGGCGCTAGAAATGCCTCGGGACCTCGCCGATCGACATATTTGGGATGTCTGCAGTCAAACCCTCCAGATTCTGCTCGATTGCTTCATAATCTTCTGCATCCCATCGTGCTACTATCGCTGCTTCCCCTCTCCTATGGATAGGGGATGTTCCCGGGGGGCCGAAATGGCCCTACATCCGCATGGTCCAAATATTTTGATTAGTCATTAGATTGAAAACATAAAAATAAAAAATGTGTTTAATATTTTGGAAAAATTTACAAAAACACCATAAAAGAAAAATATTTTTCTTACCTAGGTCCCCCCATTGAGAACCCTATGGTAGCACCAAGTCAGGGTCATTGCGAAAATCCATCCCGACATATGCATAGTCATCGATCATCAAGATCTGGGGCTCCAACCAATAAAAAAATGTATCGTTATACTAAATAATGGGACCAGCTATATGTTGGGAAATGAGATCACACCACCGTTTCATCTGCGGATCTCGTGGCACTAGTATATTCCACTCTACCTGTAGGCTTAGGTAAGGGACTCTTTCTAGGAAGAAAGATACCAAAATGGACCCGTACCCAAATTGCTTTAGTTCCCCATTCTTGCTCTTGGTCAACTGTCTCTACATACTGCTGAGGAGACCATCACACCCATTGAACACACGAGGTTCATTGCATTCAATGGCATACTGAAAGTAGCTCTGCAGAGGCATACGCAGAGAATCACTCCCTGCCATCAGTGCAATGGTGAAAAGTATGGTTCTGAGAGTCAGATCATGAACCCCTATGATAGCCACTTTACCCTTGCGTCACTCGGCTTCGGTTTCACAATAGCGCCTGATATATTCACTCATTGGCAACCCACCACCTTGACCTCCTGTTAAGGTCACTTGCGCCCCACGACGGGATAACCCCGTCAAAAAGTAAATATCTTTGATGTCCAAGGAAAGCACATGAACACCCACATGAAATAGTTGATGGTCCACGTCCCACATATGGACCAGATATTCCAATCGTCTCAGTTGGGCTCTCATGCCTTGGATCTTGAAGAACTTTAACGAACCACACTATTGTAGGGCATTTATGGTGCCCAGATCATTCAAAGCCATTGCATCATCATATTCATGCTCTCTTTCTCTCCACTCCAACATTTTTGCAATCAAAATACCTAGATGGAGATGAAAGAAAGAAGTTAGCACCTTTAATCATTATTTTTTGGAATTCTTTTTGGTCCAACGCATCATTTTCTCTTTGGGTTTTCGATCGCCGCAATTGGGATTTAGTTACAGAGCGGGGTTTCCGCAGGTGAACCATTGGATGCCTGCAGATATCCTTGATTTCCGCAGGCCCCGATATAGGGCACCTGTGGCGGCCCCAGCGCATGCCTACGGCCCAAAGATTCACCCAAAAAATCATCTTTTAACAGATTGAAATGAATTTTAAACCATTGAAAATGAAAAAGACGAGGTAATCACTGTTTTCATGCAAACCGTCTGCCGAATGATTGCCTGTGCTCCCCGCAACCGCCTGCCGAAATATGAGGTGTAAAAGGGCTCTTAGACAAGTTTTTGACCAAATATAAATGAAATAGGGAAAATGAGTTCTTACCCCTATTTATCTCATTTTTTACTTTTTCTAAAAATATTTTATATCATTTAAATATATTTTCTCAAAAGCCTACTCGCCTAATGGTCTTGTGAGTGTTTTGTTTTTCGCAGATGGGCAGACTAGGGTTCCGAGCAATGAAGTATGGACAATTTTTGCGATTTGTTTTTCTTTTTCGTTGGATGTACGATTATTTTTTAGGGTTTTTTTAGAAAAACCTTGAGCTTAGTCTTTGTTTGTTCTCGTGCTCAAAAATCGATGAGAACATAACCGAGTATACTTTTGTTGTCTTTTCATATTCGTCATGGTAACATGAAAATAACGAAAATTACGGAGTAACCTTTAAGCTCTTTTCGTACTCCATAAAAATGAAAATATTGTCGAGCGACCTTGTTATTTTCACACTCGTAAAAGTATTTGAAGAAAACATTTGATGGGCGATAGTTTATCACTTTTTCGGTCCTATCAAACTACTTTACGAAAAAGGAACTGGGAGAGTTCTGTTTAAGTGTTTTTCAAACTATCAAAATATGAAAAACCCCTAAGTTTTCTATCTTTGGACTCATTAAACAAACATCGAAAGACCCACATGGGACCGAACCACTCCTTCTTAAGGTTCGTTAAACATACTCCAAGGGACTCGTCCGAAGGATGAGCTTACATCAACAAGCATATGTTATCCTCCTCAAGCTTGCGTAAAAATAAAGAGGTACTCGCCATAAATGGTGGGGGGAAATTTGGGAAAGAGATGTGTCTTTATATTTGTGTTAGTGGCAACAAGCGTCACTCTTGAACATGGCAACCCCTTCATCATTTGAATCTAGGTTGGGAAATCTATTTGTTTCTCATCTGACTTTCTGCAAGTTCATATCTTGGGTGGTCTTTGAGTCAATGTTGCCAAGACCAGTTTCGTGCCATTCATATGTTCAAGAGAAGTTCAACCAAGCCCCCTATTGAGTCAACCATCTGCAATTGTCAATTCCTACCATGTCGGCCTTCCCTGTGTCAATTTCATATCATGTTTGTACTTTTTTCTATCCTAAATTTGTTGCTTATTTCATGTCATTTGATGGGGGGATACATCAAGGCCCTCCTGTGACAAGTCTTTTCTTGTCGACTTCACCTCATTATCTAGGAACAAGACTTAGAAATTATTTAGTGCCTTAGAGCCTACATGCCTCAATGGCAGGTTTCTTTGCTTTCGACAGTGGATTTACATCATTGATCCCTAATCGAGAGATTCCATCAAGTGTTCAACTTTAGGTCATCTATTCACACTCGTTGGATTGTACTATTGTACCTTGGGAGTCATTGACATCAATGGTGATTTCCCTCGCACTTGTTAACGGTTTTCATTAACGACCGATAATCAAGTGGTTTCTAACCATGTTCGACTTTAGTGCTTGTAATCGCATGGCTAGATTCGTACCAACAGACGACGGGATTGAAGACCCTGGACCTCATCATTTTTTAGCTAGGTTGCGATGGAGATTTTTGTGATTTGAATTGACACATAGATCCACTTTGTATGTCTCGTGGCTATGTCTGTATCTGAGTTTTCCAATACATAGATCCAAGGTGTATTCCTGGTGGCTATGTAGAATCTTGATGACATAAATCCATTGTGTATAATTGGTGGCCATGACTTATATTTATGATTTCAATCATTTATAGTTTGAACATGGGAATGCCTACTTCAGACATGGTATAATATCGTGTGGATGCTTGGTTGTTTGCAGGTTCCCAATTGGTGCGCTCCTTGTTCCCGACACACACACACATTTTTACAAAGTATTTTGGCTGTCACGAGTTCCAGCCTCATACTTTGGGGGGCATTCTGTTACACATTATTTTGGTCACCCTGATGATGATTTCACAAACATGTGTTCAGGCTCCCAACATGACTTTTTGCCTAAGAAAAACAACTTCTTTCCTCCTCTACAAGACTTCTTTTTAGAAAGGGTCCACAAGATGCACATATTACACAGTGCAAAAATCTATGATTTCCACAGGCTACTCTATAGCTGGCCCACGGGATTTCCGCAGGCTACTATATAGGCAGGGTGCGGCGACATTCCAAAGCTAAAAGAGGAAAGAGGTTTCACGAAGTTTCTAGAATGGGAATCTTCTAGAATGTGAGGTGGTGTCCATATGGTTACGATCCTACTGGTTTCTCTAATTTGGTGGGATCATCCTCATCCCTTTAACCACTTCCCTTCTCCTATATAATCATGGGCTTCTCATGGAAAAGGTTAGGCAAGATTAAGCAGAGAATTGATGAAAGAATAGGCTGAAGACTGTGTGAAGAATCCTTTTTCTAGTGATGCTTGAGGCCACCATTTGCCCATCAAGATTTTGTGGGTTCTCTTCATGCGAATTTTGGAGCAAGTGTATGTGTGTGTTGGAACGAAGGACCACTAAAAGGGAATGAAGGACCACTAAAAGGGAACTTGCAACATCAAGGTAATTCAGTTGTATCTTCTACTTTTCTTTAATATAATACGGTGGTACGTCTCTTTCCCATAAAATGATTAGTATTTTATTACATGATTCCTTGATCACATGTTTAGGTTGTCATTGAATTCTACTATTGTTGCTTTCATGTTGATTGGTTTGTGTTATCGCAGACCTGATTCCAAAATAGCACTGGAGTGAAGCAGGGACAACAAAGATATAATGAAGCGATTCATAAGGTATGCTATCTATTCCTCCTTTGGTAGTAAACTCAATCATCACAACTTAGAGAAAGCGTCTTGTTCCGTCTCGTTTTGTTCTAGATCCAGGTGAATTTAGGGGGATTAGTTCATGTACGCA
>JASDQU010104164.1:377576-387591 GCA_032191745.1 Picea mariana | reverse complement strand
TATATATATATATATATATATATATATATATATATATATATATATATATATATATATATATATATATATATATAGATATAGATATGTCCAAAAATGGTGTCATGAGTACAAAAGTGGGCATGGAAGACTCAAAAGTTAAGGATATATGCCGTTGGGCTTAAGACCTCAAAACAAATAGTACAAAAAGTTCCCTCGACACGTAAATAGTCTGATACTATCTAAGGTCTAGGCCTATTGGCCCTGCTATAGTGGACGACGACGTTCGCAAGATGACGAAATACCTAGACCCAGGTCCGAGGCAACCCTACTACATGTGACTGCATAGATGGCGGGAGATCCCTGATCTTAGCCATAGGAACTGCATGAGTGAGAGAAATGAGGTTCCTCTCCACTCGTCATAGCAATCTATCAGCCTCTTCGGATGGGGGTCCTCCCGCAACTTCTAGTCCTCTTGCTGCTTCTAGTTTTGCCTCTAGTCGAGGATGACACCTAGTCCTGGAAAAGTTTGTCGGTCGAAAAGGTCCCACATCTGTACATAACAGATTCATAAGTTAGTACTCTGACGCACACATAAAAAGGATATATATGAAAATTAAAAATTTAATAACTTCAAAAAATATATGTTATCTATCTCGCCATGCTCCTTGCCAAGGGGCACGGGAATGTCTAGATCTCTAACGAATATTATCCCTACATAGGGATAGTCCTCTATCACTAGGATCTGATGTGACCACCAATTGAATAATTTGTCATCGAAGGCCTCTTGGGTCCTTCCTCCACCCTGTCTAGAAAGTAATGCTGCCCACCTACACACTGTTAGGAAGGAGGAAATATGCCCCCGTACTGTCTCTCTATGAATGAGACTAGTCACCCTCGAAGAAGAAGAAGGAACACAAAATGATACCAAACCCAAAGTTCTTGTTGGTATGCCTATGACACTCTGTGAGTTGTCTCTTCATGCATACTAGCATGGTAGTACTCCAGTAAAAAATAGTCGCCTCTAAAAAATGAACTGCAAAATTCATATGTACACTAGAGGCCTGATGGAGTGCTATGGATCTAGTAATCCACCCGATCATGAGTAAAATCACTCGCAAGGAGAGGTTGGTAATATTATGAATTTCCACCTGAGAACCCACTTTCTCGGTACTAGCCTCATAGTGCACCGCGATGTAGTCTTCAATGTTGTATGGACCCAGAGGAAAGGTCCTCAAGTTAACCAGTTCCCCTCTCCTAGAGAGGCCAATCAAGAAATAAATATCCTCCATGGTTGGGGTCAGTGACTGACCCTACAACATGAATGCCTTTGTGTTCAGATTCCAGTACTCTACCAAGGCATTGAGAAACCTCGGTTGTGCCCTCATGAACGTACACTGAAATAATTTCCAAAGGCCACACTATTTTAGTGTAGCAACCACTGTAGGATCCTCCTCGACTAAGACATCTAGCTCCTCATGTTCCCTCTTTCTCCAGTGCACATACATCCTGTCACATACAAATATGGAGAGGGTTTAGTTTCTTGTAGTTTCTTTTTTTTCATATCAAAAGGAGTTGTACGCGAGACGTAGTTGACGCAATCATGTATGTACTCAGGCTGTTTATTACTCTGCCTGAGTACATATGCGGGCTGAATTTGGACAGCCTGTGTACACACAGACATGAATGTTTTTCAAAGGCATGCCCCTCCCAAACTAAAAATTAAATGCATATGAGTAAATTTAATTGCAAGAGGGGGGAGTTTGTACTTACTTGTTCCAAGTAGGAGGGCTTTCTGTCCACCATAGCTCCCAAAAATTGCTTTTTTGACGAAGGGTTTTTTGACTTTTTGTTAATTTCCAAGTTGCAATGGTAAAATTGAGTTGTCCACCTCTATTTATAAAATTTTTTGGCCCTTTTCCTCCTAATTTCCCCCCCCCCCTTTTTTTTCCTCGCTTGGTGGTTTCTTGATTTCTCTTTTGAGTTATCTTTAGGTCATCTTGATAAACTAGTCCTTATGGTTTGGTAATTTTTTGGGATCGGTTACATTTACGTCATCCCTTGGTAAAAGTCATTTTTTCCAACTTTTGCATATAAGTTAGGTTTTCACTCCGAACTTTCTGCATGTTGTTGTCTTTTTCTCTTTTGCATAGGATCGACCCCATTGAAGTGTGACACAGAACCTTCTCTACTGCTTTAGAAGTGTCGTAATTAGGTGGTAGAGCCTACCTCTACATGGATACCCTAGGTAGATCCTTTGTTGCATTTTGGCATCAATGCTATTAGTTTTGACTATNTTGCATATAAGTTAGGTTTTCACTCCGAACTTTCTGCATGTTGTTGTCTTTTTCTCTTTTGCATAGGATCGACCCCATCGAAGTGTGACACAGAACCTTCTCTACTGCTTTAGAAGTGTCGTAATTAGGTGGTAGAGCCTACCTCTACATGGATACCCTAGGTAGATCCTTTGTTGCATTTTGGCATCAATGCTATTAGTTTTGACTATAGGCTTGGGATTGCTTGTTATTTCCGTCATGATTACATATTGAAGCCTCATTCTTCTTCCTAATCATCATTATCGGCCTCACCCTCAGGACTCCCTAATGAGCATGCTTTGTTGTCTTTCAAGATCGCTTTAAATTTCAAAAGAAACACCCAATGAGACTGTATTTATTATTTTCGATCTCGTCTAGATTACTTGAGAAAATTACCCCCCTAGAGTCTTCTTTAAGACCTTTTCAGACTCTCTAAAATTGAAAATATTGTCGAGCGATCTTGTTTCCCTTCATGCTCGCCAAACTCAAATTTGAAGGCACATCTTTCCAATGGTAGTTTACCCCTTTTTCGGTCTGGATGGCTGATTTTACGAATAAAGGTATGCTCTAGGAACTTTGGTTCACTAGAAGAGTATTCTCAGGCATAATTTTAACCCTTTTTCAAGCCCGAGGGACTAAATTTTCGAAAAAGGAACATTCTCATTGGTTTTGGTTTATCTCTTTTTCGGGCCTTGGAGATTACTTACGAAAAAGGAACCCCCTTGAGTCCATAGTTAAGATCTTTTCAAACTCCCTAAATATGAAAATATCGCCGAGTGACCTTGTTCCTCCACACTCGTTAAATTGGTCTAGAAGAACATCTACTTGGCATTAATTTAACCCTTTTTCCATCCAGTAGATTATTGTAGAAAAAAGGTACACTTCAGGAGATTCATCTTGCCAGGAGAGTTCTCCTCATTTATATTTTATAATTTTTCGAGATAAGGAGACTAAACCTAGAAAAAGGATATGAGTCCATAGTTAAGATCTTTTCAGACTCCTTATAGCTGAGTGATATTTTCTTTGTCACACTCATTAAAATGGTTTTGAAAATACATCATTTTAGTGCAAGTTTAACCATTTTTTCGAGCCGATTGGACTACTTGCGAAAAAGGTACTCCCTGAAGTCTTCTTTTTGTGCTTTTTCAAAATCTTCAAACATGAAAAAACCACCGAGATTACCTTCCCTGGGCTCAGTAAAAAAATTACATGGAAGGGGTCTTGTTGTGTCATGCTTAATTGCATTGCGGGTCTCATCTTTATGTCTTTTGGCCTAATTCTGGATCCATGTTGCATAGGTAGAGAATTTTAGAGATATAATATATTCCCCCTAATGTGTGAGGTTAGAAGAGCGATTGATGGATGGAATACATTACAATATCTTTACCAATGGGAATGTACAAAGTTGAGTGAGCCCGTGACCAGAGTTCGGGAGGTCTCCATTTACAAAACAATAATAATCTCTTTGAGGCAGACATACCCATGCTTGGGATGAAATAATCATGGATTCTAATAAAGTACATTGCAGATCCATGTCATATAAATGTCTATATAAAGTGTAGCTGTGAGAAATACACAACGAATATACATCTCAAAATCATTCGATGTTATTAGAATACAATACATTATGCGTTGTTAAGAAGCATCAATCTGTGGCCAGAGATGAGGGATTCATAGATCAAGAAACAAATTCAATATATTTAGAAGCTCATATAGGAGTACAGTAGGAGTGTAAGACACACTACTCTAAGGTCTTTGACAAGCCGTCGAGAAAAGACCAGAGGATCTCGATGATCAAGAACAAAAAAATGTCGATTTGGAATTTGGACTTGACTAGACTCATGGGATGGCCAACTCATGAAAGTCAAGAGACAAATTGTAGAATGGGCGACTCAGGTTGGATAAAAATTCTCTTGGAAAAAATCACGAAAGATGATCAGACTCAGGCAACGTAACATTGATATAATTCTAGGATGCAGGAGGAACCAAAAACTCTCCATATGTTTGGAAGAGAAACCAAATGGAGGAGGACACAACTCTATGTAGCGAGAACAACTTCCTAAGTTCATACTAGATCCCAATTCTTGGAGAACAAACAAAAGGATGTGCTTTGTCCAAGGGTGACTATCTTGCTCCCGAAAAAAGAATGTATATTTCCTATCCCCTCTTTTTGGAATATTTGATTTTTTTTTGTCTTTTTCAAATTTTTAATGAGCTTGAAAAGGAACAAAAGAATGCTACATTACAAAGGAGGAACGATTTTTGCAGACAAGAAAATTGGTCCCAAGCACATGGAACATACTAATGCTCAAGGCAAGGAGACATGTGCATGATAAAGACACTCAGGGAAAATTCGTCCATGGGTCAAGGTGTCAAATTGCAGGGGAAAAAAGTGCTACAAGGCTTGTGTATAAGGAAAGCTTTAAAGGTTCAGTTGAGAGCAACATGTAGCTGACATTAGGCCAAAAGATGCAAATATGATACCTGCAATGAGATTAAGCATGACACAACAAGACCCTTTCCATGTAAATTTTTAACAAGCCAAGGGAAGGTAATCTCAGTGGTTTTTTCACATTTATAGAGTCTCAAAAAATGCAAAAATAAGACTCCAGGGAGTACCTTTTTCACAATTAGTCCAATTGGCTCGAAAAAGGGTTAAACTTGCACTGAAATGGCATTTTTTCAAAACCATTTTAATGAGTGTGACAGAGACAAGATCACTCGACTATCTTTTCAATTTTAAGGATTTTGAAAAGAGATTAACTATGGATTCACAACCTTTTTCTAGGTTTAGTATCCTAAGCCCGAAAAGGTATAAAATATAATTGAGGAGAACTCTCCCAGCGAGACGAATCTCCCGAGGCATACCTTTTTCCACAATAATTTACTGGTTGGAAAAAGGGTTAACTTCATGTCAAGTATATGTTCTTCTGGACCAATTTAACGAGTGTGAAGGAACAAGGTCACTCGATGATATTTTCATTTTTAGGGATTCTGAAAAGAGCTTAACTATGGACTCCGGGAAGGTTCCTTTTCCGTAAGTAATCTCCAAGGCTCGAAAAAGGTGATAAAAAAAAACCAAGGAGAATGTTCCTTTTTCAAAAATTTAGTCCCTCAGGCCCGAAAAAGGGTTAAACTTACACCTGATGATACTCTTCTAGCGAACCGAAGTTCCTTGAGCATACCTTTATTCGTAAAATTAACCATCCGGACTAAAAAACGGGTAAACTACCGCTAGACAGATGTGCCTTCAAATTTGAGTTTGGCGAGAGTGAAGGGAAACAAGATCGCTCGAAAATATTTTCAATTTTAGAAATTTTGAAAAGGGCATAAATAAGACTCCAGGGGGATACTTTTCTCAAGTAATCCAAACGAGATCGAAAAGAATAAATAAAGTCTCGTTGGATGTTACTTTCGAAATTTAAAGCGAGCTTGGAAGACAAAAAACCATGTTGATTAGGGACTCCCATGGGTAAGGCCAAAAATGAATATTAGCAAGAAGAATGAGGCTTCAATATGAAATCATGGTGGGACTAGCCAAGACTCCCAAGCCTATAGTCAAAACTCATAGCATGGATGCCAAAATGCAACAAAGGATCTACCTAGGGCATGCATGTAGAGGTAGGCTCTACCACACAATGTACGACACACTTATCAACAAAGAAGGTTAGTATCACAATTAAGTGGGGTCAATCCTAAGGCCAAATGAACTAGGAAACATATAATGAAAAAATGAAAGTAGGGGAAAACTTAAACTATATGCCAGTTTCGAGGTCAATACCTGTCAGAACGGATCGATACGATGAACAAAATTCAAAGAAAAATGTCTCCAAGATCTTGTATATAAGGACAATTACACTCATCTAGATGTTAATAAATCCAATATAGATAGAAACTTCGAAAAATAAGAGATGCTACTGAATACAAAACTTGAAAACAACAAACCTAGACTTTACAATATGTACAAGGTACTGCACAATCGTACGACTCATGCATAGTACTGTTTTAGGTAGAGCTCACTGCTAGGCTATGACCAAGAGTCTCTTCGATAGTCAACCTGGAAAGTCTTCCAAAAGGGAAGAAAACAAAAACCGTGGTGTAAGTATTCCCACAGTATAGAAACCGTAGTCATGGTTCAAGGATATCCTCATCCGAAGTCAATTCAAAATCCGAGAAAACACGTGAGCGAGGAGGGTTGACAATCACAAAGGGAAAAGAAAAATGACCATATTCCATATGATGATGAAGGTTTTGGCCAAGACTGGCAGATTCTATCAATGAAGAATCAAAAGCACAAGGGATCGAGGATGTAAAAACAACGAGATCAGACTCAAAGGAAACTCGATATCACTTAGATCAAGAGGGGGAAGCAAGGGTTCCCATTCCCCCATTAGATAAACCAGTGGATCAATTGCTGAGACCAAGTCTTGAGAAAGAAAACATGATTTCATAGGTTCCTACTCAGGAGCAATTGAACACCGAGGATAAGACACCACATAATTTACCTATGGTGTGGTAGAGTCTACATGAATACTAGGAACATATAAAGGGGCAGTCTAAACTAATGACGAATTAGGATGGTGATTAGCAGATGCCATTTGGTCGATAGTGAAAATGATTCCATTGTGAGGGAAATGCATCACTTGGAAGAGCATAGACACCACAACGTTCATATCATATACATAATCACACCCAAGAAGCATATTGAAATCTAATGGGACTTGAACCACTATAACATTGAAAAGGATAGTCTTCCCACCTAATGAGATAGGCAACTGAGGGAGAATCCCCAAATATTCACTAGGACATCTGTCAAAAGACAACAACTCATGCAAAGTAGTCAGAATCTCAGGAGAACCCAAATCTTTCCAAGCTAAGGAAGATAAAATACTTGCGGAGGCTCCTTCATCTACAATACATCGGTAAATGTTTTTTGAATTAACTTCAACCCTTATTTGAAAAGGTGCAAAAGAATGAAGGAGAGGCTCAACAAGGTCATTCAAATCAAAGGAAACCATCCTAGTACTTGTAAGGGGTATGCTTGAAGTGAGTGGAGTGCCCCCTTGTTCTGAAAGTACTGAAATGGAAACGATAAAAACATAGTCGGTAGACACATCACTCCCCAACAAAAGAGTGGGATCAACCAAATATTGCATTGGCAAGACCACTTTGGTAGAATTGACACTCTCCAAGAGAAGAGTGGGATCAACCGGATATTGCATCGGCATGACCACTTTGGTAGATTCGACGCTCTCCAAGATAAGAGGGATCAAACGAATATTGCATTGGTGTGACCACTTTGGTAGACTCGAAACTCTCCAAGAGAAGAGTGGGATCAACCAAAAATTGCGTCAACATGACCACTTCCCCAACCATTAGATGAGAAGGCTATGAGGAATCCTCAAAAGAATCATAATCAAAATAGCTTACAAACAGGGACCACAATCTTTGTGCCTCTGGAAGGCCAGGGAATAAATGAGTAAGGTGATCTCCCTTGCAAAACTTACAAGGGAACTTAGGCTTATGTCCTATTCATCTAGGTTTCTCAACAGTATCAATTCCCCAAGCATGACTAGCCATGGTTGGTTGCTTGTCTCCAACATGACTAGTAGAGGTTATTGACATATAACGGGTATGACTCACATTGACAAGACTCATGCCCCCAACATGAGTTGTAGTGGTTGGTTGAACATCTCCAACACGACTTGCAGAGGTTGGTGATTGGTTGATAACATGACTCGCAGAGGCTACATACCTATCGTTAGTATGAATAGCAGTGACTGGAATTTTTCCCCCAACATGACTTGCAGAGGCAAGGTTCTTTCCCCCAACATGACTCATAGAGGTTGTTGATAACTTTCCAACATGACTAGAAAAGGTTGGTGTTTTTCCCCCATCATGAATTGTAGAGGTTGGGTGATAGTCTTCAACACGACTTGCAGAGGTCGATGACCTATCTCCAACATGACTCATAGATGTTGGTGATTTCTTCTTTTTATTCTTCCTCTTTCTATTTCGTTTAGACTTCCAGTTACTAGTAGCTATAATTTCACCAGAGAAGGAAGAAGGAGGAGGAGAAGAAATTGTTGATGAAGGGACATAAACATGATGCCCATGACATAATGTGATTAACTGAGAAGCATCAAGAGAATTCGGGACATTTGGAATGGTACCCAACCAAACCAATAGTCCCACATTCAACCTAGGAACGTACAAAGTGGCCATCAAAGGGACACCAACATTTCCGAAGAAAGGAAAAGCACAAGAATCCCCTAGTGAAGGGGTTCCTTGGTTGGTATCGTCAGTAAATTTTCCATGAAGATATTTATGCATAGGGTCTTTTCTTATGGGATCATTCAAGTCTATAAAAGTCTCACACACTAACTCTGGTGAACCAATGGTATATAAAAAAAAACAATGCCTATAAAGAGGCGGCTCCACATTTCTAAGCGGAATAACAAAAGGTCCTCACGGTCGACGGAGTGGGTGGTCTACCACCTTAGGTTAGAGACCCAAAGAAATGACTAACTAACTCGCTATGGAAAACTAGGGAGCATAGACCACACCACTAAGAAGAAAATCCTAAAAATATACAAATCAAACAAACTACCTTTTTCAATGCTTTCGACCCAGGGAGATTAAGTCCTGATCATCCAAAGAATTCACAAAGGAAAACAATTGGTCGAGAGAAGAATTTAACTAGACCTTTGATCGACGGTCCCTTTGGGTGTCTCCTAGAGAATATAGATTTTTCCTCAGGTACTGCGATACACCCCTCACAGTCACCTATGTGTCAAACCATATAAAGAAAACTAGGCCAACAACTTGTAATCAACAACCAGGGGGTACAATCGACAACCGGGTGAGTGTGTGGGCAGGGTAATTAAGCCCGAAGATCCACCTGAGGCCTGAAACAAAATCACTCTTAGAGTATCTTGGATGGATCCAATTTTCTCATAGGTCTGACACAATTCGGGCCAACAACACTACATGATTCACCCCCAATACACACTCTCCCAAACGCTTTGTTAGGATCAAGAGTGGATATCTCCATTACCATCCTCTACGTAGCCTCGTATTTGACTCCTATGTGAGAGGAGCTTCCCGGATTGAGTAATTACAAGGTGTATTTTTCACACCCTAGCACAGACACCTAAGTTAAGTTTTGATTGGCCTTGGAGAGTTTAACTCCACACCTAATCCAAATCCCTAGCCTAAGCTATTGGCGAACCCTAGAAAAAGTGTTACTAATATATTTTAGATTAACACATTCGTTTTAAGGGATTTTCTTACTCAAGGAATGGAAGTGCAACTGATGTTGTTTGAAACTCTTGCAAAAAGGAAACTTATAAGAATATTGGAAAATAAAACTTTACACTAATCCTTCAAATGAAAAGAGTTTCAAGGAAGAAAAAGCATGAACAATCCTTCAAATTTAAAAATGCAATATTTTCTCCTTTCAATGCAAAATGCACAATGCAAATTTCGAGTGAAGCAAAAGAGAAAATGAAAGGATTTTTTTTCTTATTTTTTCTTTTGAAATCCTTTCAAGATGAGAAGAAAATACAACACTATGCTAATTTCTTTTTCTTTTTCAAATAGCAATGCAAATCAATGCAAAGAAAGAAAGAGACCTAGAAAACTAGTTTTTTTTTTTCATATTTTCTTCCAATCAAAGAAGAACTAACAAAAGATGCTAAAAGAAACTGATGAATACATGATTC
>JASDQU010104164.1:335681-377469 GCA_032191745.1 Picea mariana | reverse complement strand
TTCTTATTTCATGAACAATCTGAGCCTACAAACTATCTAAATCCCAAACAACAAAGGGGTTTGGAACTCAGGAAGACCTGCATATGTTGTGCACATGCATCCTGCATATATACATGTGTTGTATATAAAGAAAAATGCGTATGTACACATGCTGTATATAGAACAAAGTGCGTACACCTCTGCAAATTTTCAAAAAAAGAAAAATTCTAAATAGACAACTTGGGCAAGGGAAGCTGGTAGGCACCTGGAAGGTGACTAGAGACCCAATGTGACTCAGAACACTCAGAAAACTCAGAAAGAAACTGAAAATCAAATCTAACCAAAAACCTCCCTATAAAATCCTAGAGAGACTCCCCAGTGGAGTTGCCAATTATGCTAGCGGGGAAAATCCCCCTATTACTATACCAAGGTCAAAGTATAGGTAGAGATATGATCTCCTTTAAAATAAAATATAATTCCTAAACTACCCCAAACACTCTAAATAGATGAACATAAAGAGATAGGAAAGTGAATCATAAGTAGTACCTTTAGTCCAACACTCGATGTAGACCACCTCTAGCTTTGTAGCTTCTAGGTTGCAAATCTCCTCCCAAAGCTGGACTACAAGAACACTTAGGAAAACAACGCTACAAATATTCTATATATACTCATCAATATTAGGGTTAGATATAAATCATCATGCATACATCAAATTAAAAACATAAAGATATCATTTGGGACAAGAAAAATATTCTTTTATTCAAATGCAAAGATAAAAAATTACAACCTTTGTAGACCGATGCTCTTGCGAACCTGGTTTGGGCTCCTATTAATACTTCTCCAAGTGCACTATCCCAATGATTTCTCTCACAATAATATGATCACTTCAAGGGAAGGGAAGGGATTGTATAGAATAAAAGGCTAGAGAGGGAATGCTGAGGAAAAAACTCAGAAGGGGTTGCAAATATTTGGGCAAGGAGGGAAAAGGGATTTGGGCAGAGTTTCACTATTCTAATGCTGAAAAAAAGGATATTTATTTAGTTTGGGGATGGGCTACAGTGGGTGAATTGGTTGGGAAACCCTCGATAGCCCGTAAACTCTACCGAATTCCTTGCAACTTTTGGAGGTAAATTAAGGTTGTTTAGTATGCAGCTAGTGTATGTAAGTGGGTTTTCTAGCATGAAACAAGCATATGTATGCGGGAATTAGTGAAACATGGCACATACATGATCCAAAAAATGGTTTTTTAAATAGATTTCCTCAACAGTGATTTGGCAAATTATCTAAGTAGAAAGGCCAATGCCATGTACGCATAGGTAGAGCATTTTAGGGTTATAACAGTGAACATTTGGGGATTCTTCCTCAGTTTCCTATCTTGTTAGGTGGGAATACAGTCCTTACCGATGTTACATTGGAGCAAGGCCCATTAGATTTCAATATGCTTCTCGGGCGTGATTATGTAGATGCTATGAATGTTGTGGTTTCTATGCTCTTTCAGGTGATGCATTTCCCTCAAAATGGAAGCATTGTCACTATTGACCAACTGGCATCTGATAATCACCATCCTAATTCAACATTAGTTCAAGATTCCCATTTATATGTTCCTAGTATTCGTGTAGACTCTACCCTACCACAGGTAAATTGTGTGGCGTCTTATCCGCGATGTTCAATTTCTTCTGATAAGGAACTTGTGCAATCATGTTTTCCTTCTTGATACATGGTCTCGACAATTGATTAGTTTTGTTATCCAACAAGGGCATGGGAGCCCTTGCTTCCCCCTCTTGGTCCAAGTGATATTGAGTCTCTTTTTTAGTCTGATCTCACTCTTAGTATATCCTCAAGCCCTCATTCTTGTGATTCTTCACTGATAGAATCTACCAATCATGGCCAAAACCTTCATCATCATATGGGATATGGTCAGTTTGCTTCACCCTTTGAAACTGTCGACCCTCCTTGTTCGTGTGATTTCTCGAATATTGAATTTCCTTCAGATTAGGCTATCCTTGAAGCCATTACTACGGTTTCTATATCGTGGAAAGGCTTACACCATGGTTTTTGTTTCCTTCCCTTTTGGGAGACTTTCCAAGTTGACTACCGAAGAGACTCTTGGTCAGAGCCTAGCAACAGACTCTACTTGAACCGGTACTATGCATGATCCATAAGGTTGTGCAGTGCCTTGTACCATATTGTACATTCTAGGTTTGTTTCTTTCAATTTTTGTATTCAGCAACACTTATTTTTCCGAAGTTTCTATCTATATTGGATTTATTAACTTCTGGATGAGTGTTATTAGACTTAAATGAAAGATCTAGGAGAAATTTTTCTTTGACATTTATTCATTGTATTGATCCGTTCTGACATGTATTGACCTCAAAACTGGTATATAGGTTAGATTTTTCCCTACTTTCATTTTCGCATTATCCATTTCCTGGTTCATTTGGCATTAGGATCGACCCCTCTGAATTGGAACACTAAACTTCCTTCCAGATAAGTGTGTCATACTTTATGTGGTAGAGCCTTCCTTCCATGGGCATCCTAGTTAGAAAATTGTTTTCCATTTAGTGCCCATGCCGAAGTACTTCATAGGCACGGGAGTCCCATTTAATCCCACCATGACTATGTGTTGAAGCCTCATTCTTCTTCATATTTTTATGTCTTATACCCGAGGGACTCCCTAAGAGCATGGTTTGTTGTCTTTCAAGCTCGCTTAAACTTTGAAAGCAACATATAATGAGAATTTATGTATTATTTTCAGTCTTGTTTGGATTACTTAAGAAAAGAAGCCTCCACTGGATTCTTCTTTAAACCCTTTTCAGAATCTCTAAAATCAAAAATATTGTCGAGCGATCTTGTTTCCCTTCACGCTCGTCAAACTAAAATTTTAAGGCAGATATTTCTAGCGGTATTTTACCCCTTTTCTAGTATGAACAGTTAATTTACAAATAAAGGTATTCCCTAGGATATTTGGTTCACGAGGAGAGTATTCTTAGGCGTATGTTTAACCCTTTTTGGGGCCTGAGGGACTAAATTTTTGAAAAAAGGTCAATCTCCTTGTTTTGGTTTATCTCTTTTAAGGGACTTTGAGATTATATATGAAAAAGGAACCCACACAGAGTCCATAGTTAAGATCTTTTTAGACTCCCTAAATATGAAAATATCATCGAGTGACCATGTTCCTTTTACACTCCTTAATTGGTCCAAAAGGAATATCTATTTGGCATAAGTTTAACCCTTTTTCCGACCAATAGATTATCCAGGAAAAAGGTACACCTTGGTGTTGGTTGTGGAGCTTTATTATCTTCCTAATTCATAGGTATTTGTTTTTAGCTGTGTTTATAGCCCATGAAGACTTTACACCCCAGAAGAATGTACACTCCTCCATGCGGGGGAGTGAAGGGGGGGCTTTCCCCTACTCTGGATTCCGGGGGCAAGCGGGCCCCCGAAGGAAAAATTACCTTGTAAATGTATATTAGAATTTCATAGTAAATATGGACCATTCATTATAAGGTGACAGATCTGATGGTAGAAGCTATGTTAGGGTTTTTTTCCCTAGAAGGAAACCCTCTTTTATGAGGGAAATGTATTGCGACTATGTTTCATTGCAAATATTGTATTGTGAGTGAGGAGACTATGAGAGAAAGAAGAGGAAGTTATAGGGGATGTGATGTAGGTTGTATCCCTTCATTTGTTGGATAATAATAAAGGAAGGACTTGACAATTTCTCTGGTGGATGTAGCCCACACTAGGTGAATCACGTATATCTGTGTCTCCATTGTATTGTGTATCTTATTTGTTTTATTTCCGCATTTGTTTTTATTTTATTGCTCGGTGATATTTTTTTTATAACAAATGGTATCAGAGAGAAAGGTAACTCGTAGGAAAAGAGGGTTCCTGGTTCGAGTGGGAGCAATGGCGGAAGATGGAAAGTTTAGGGTTGAGAAATTTAACAGCCAAAACTACTGGTTATGGAAGATGAAAATAGAAGATTATTTATATCAGAATGATCTATTCCTACCATTGGGTGGAATAGCCAAGAAGCCAATGGCCATGAAGGATGGAGAATGGGAGGTTCATGACAGAAAGGCACTAGGAATGATACGATTGAGCCTGGCAGCATCGGTGGATTTCAATATTTTGAAAGAAAAGACAATGAAGGAGTTGATGGACACATTGGATAAATTGTATGAAAAACCCTCGACATCCAATACAATATTTCTAAAGAAGATATTATTTAATATGAAGATGTTAGAATGTGGGTCTGTTGCAGATCATTTAAATGAATTTAATACGGTTACTAATCAACTAAATTCTATAAAAGTGGACTTTGATGATGAGGTCAGGGCTCTTGTAATCTTGTGCTCATCGCCAATAAGTTGGAATGGCTTGGTCATCGCTGTAAATAACTCTGTCTATGGTTCAAACACTTTAAAATTTGATGATGTTGTTGGTGTTATCCTTAGTGAGGAAATGCGACGGAAAATCACAGGTGAGACATCAGGTAATGCGTTAAACATGGAGAACGTGGGAAGATAAAAGGATAGAGGAAAGGGCTCAGGGAACCGCAAGAATTCTAGGAAGGGAAGATCCAAGTCCATACTTGGAAATATAGAGTGCTAGAATTGTGGAAAGAAAGGACATCTGAAGAAAGACTGCAAAGATCCAAAGAAACAAAGAGATTGACAACATGAGAAAAATCAGGAAGAAAATGTAATAGGTGATGTGTTACAAGATGATTTGATTATTTTTGTAGATAATGTTTCTCAGTCTTGGGTAGTAGATTTAGGGGCTTCGTTTCATGACACATGCCATAGGAAACATTTTCTAGATTATGTTCAAGGTGATTTTGGACAGGTTCATTTGGGTGATGATGCACCATGCAAAATTGTTGGAATGGGAAAGGTAAAAATAAAGCAAAGGAATGAAAACTAATGGTTGTTGAAAGAGGTAAGACATGTTCCATATATAAGGAAAAATATAATTTCAACAGGGTGGTTGGAAATTGAAGGTTGTATATCCATATTTATAGATAAGGTGTGGAAGGTCACCAAAGGATCATTGGTGATAGAAAAAGGAGAGAAGGTAGGTACATTGTATTTATGTACTGGTAATAATGACTCTTCTATATATTTAGCTTCTACAATAGTGGATACAACACTATGGCATCATATTCTTGGACACATGAGTGAGAAGGGGATGCAGATACTTCAAAAAAGATTTTTTTTTCCAGATATTAAACAAATCGATTTGGATTTATGTGAGCATTGTGTTCATGGAAAACAAAAGAGAGTCAAATTTCCTAGAGTCAGAAAAGAAAAGAAGAGTGAAAGGTTAGAGCTTGTTCATATAGATGTATGGGGACCATATCAGGTATCATCTCTTGATGAATCTCATTATTATGTTACTTTTATTGATGTTTCAACTAGAAAAACTTGGGTTTATTGCATTCGAAAAAAAATCTATTTTTTTTGATACTTTTAAGAAATGGAAAGATTTGGTTGAGAATGAGACAGGAAAAAGGTTGAAGTGTCTCAGATAAAAAAATGGAGGTGAATATTGGAGAAAAGAGTTTGATTATTACTGCTCATACCATGGGATTTGTAGAGAGAAGAAAGTTCCAGGAACACCACAAGAAAATGGTGTGCAAGAAAGGATGAACAAGACAATCATGGAACCTGCAAGGAGTATGGGATTGCATGTTTTTTTTCCCTTACAGTTCTAGGTAGATGCTGTAGATGCTGCTATTTACTTAAAAATAGAGGACCTTCAGGCTATTTGGATGGTATAATTCCAGAGGAGGCATGGATAGGTAAAAAGGTAAACTATTCTTTTTAGAATACTTTTGGTTGTGAAGCATTTGTCCATATTGATAAATAAAATAGAACAAAGCTTGAGGCAAAATCCAAGAAGTGTACCTTTATAGGATATGATGTTAATGATTGTGGTTATCGCTTATGAGATTATGAAAATCACAAAATAATTAGGATTAGAGATGTCATGTTCAATGAGAAGGTCATGTACAAAGATCATTTGCAGGGAAAGAAACAAGAAAAATAAAAACCAAAATACATAGTGCTTGATGAGATCTCTGAAAAATAAATTCCAAAGGTACCAAAAAATCAAAATGTACAACAATAGGAGAAACATGTACCTCAAACTCCTGCAAGTGTTGTTAGAATATCTACCAGGTTAAGTAGATCCCCTGAACAATACTCTCCTTCATTGTATTATTTATTGTTGACTGATTCTGGTGAACTAGAATGTTATGAAGAGGCAAT
Organism: Picea mariana; assembly: GCA_032191745.1. Taxonomy (NCBI): domain Eukaryota; kingdom Viridiplantae; phylum Streptophyta; class Pinopsida; order Pinales; family Pinaceae; genus Picea; species Picea mariana. The sequence goes on along the minus strand of JASDQU010104164.1, from coordinate 371,215 downwards.
GCATGTAGACACTAAAACGAAGTGGGAGAAAGGAATGAAAGAGGAAATGGATTCCCTGCTAAATAACCAGAATGGGGATTTGGTTCAGTTGCCTATCGAAAAAAGAGTATTACAAAATAAATGGGTTTACAAGTTGAAGGAATAAGATGGAGGAAAAAAAAACAGTACAAGGATAGACTTGTTGTAAAGGGGTTTGCACAAAATAAAGGTATATATTTTGATCAAATATTTTAGCATGCTATTAAAATGACTTCAATTAGTACTATTTTAAGTCTTGTGGCAGTAGAATAATTTCATCTTGAACAATTAGATGTAAACACATTTTTTCTCCATGGAGATTTGGAGGAAGATATTTATATGCAGCGGCCACATGGGTATGAGGTCAAAGGGAAGGAAAAATTGGTATGCAGGTTGAAGAAGAGCTTGTATGGCCTAAAGAAAGTTCCAAGGTAGTGGCATTTGAAGTTTGGCAGGTTTATGACAGAACAAGGTTATAGTAGATGTCATTCTGATCACTGTGTTTATTTTGAAAAGGTAGAAAATGGAAGCTATACTATCTTGCTATTGTATGTAGATGACATTCTTATTGCAGGGTCTAATATGCAGGATATAAATGTGCTAAAAAATAAATTAGCTAATTCATTTACGATGAAGGATTTGGGTGCCACAAAGAAAATCTTTGCAATGAGAATAATAAGAGACAGGAAAAATCGTAAATTGACATTGTCTAAGGGTGAGTACATAGAGAAGGTGTTGGAGAGGTTTAGAATGCATAATGAAAAACTAGTTAGTACACCTTTGGCCAACCATTTCAAATTAACTAAGAAAATGTGTCGCAAGACACATGAGGTTATAGAATACATGTCCAGGGTCCTTTATTCATCAACAATTGGCAGCTTGATTCATGTGATGGTTTGCACAAGACCAGATATTTCACATGCAATGGGAGTTGTGAGAAGGTATATGAACAATACAGGTAAAGAACATTGGGAGGGAGTGAAGTGTATTTTCAGGTATTTGAGAGGTACTAATACTCATGCATTATGTTTTGGAAGTTGAGACATTGTCCTACATGGATATGTTGATTTAGATATGGAAGGTGATAAATATAGCAGGAGGAGCACCACAGGGTATTTTTTTACTATAGGTGGAACATTAGTAAGTTGGATTCTGAAACTGTTGCTACAGAGGCTAGTAAAGAAATGATTTGGTTATAGAGTTTTATGGACAAATTGGGAAAGAAGCAGGAGAATAACAGGTTGTACTGTGACAATGAGAGTTCCATTAATCTTTCAAATAAATCATCCTTCCATTCAAATACTAAGCATATACAACTAAGGTACCATTTCATATGATTCATTTTGGAAGATGGACATTTGAAGTTGGAAAAAATACACACTAGCCAGAATCTTGTAGACGTGTTAACAAAGGGAGTAACTAGGGAGAAACTGAGTTCCTGCTCAGTTTTAGTTGGTATTCAAGCATGAAGGTGAATATTAGAAATTTTCCAGTTCCAAGAAGGATCATAGTTTAGAATATACAACAACGATGGAGTTATTGAGATCGGTCTCCAAGTGGGAGATTATTGGTTGTGGAGCCTGATTATATTCCTAATTCAAAGATATTTGTTTTCAACCGTGTTTATACCCCATGCAGACTTTACACCCCGAAATAATGTACACTCCTCCACGTTGGGGAGTGCAGGGGGGATTTCCCCTCTTGAAGGGGTTTGGGGGTGAAGCCCCTGAAGGAAAAATTTCCTTGTAAATGTATATTGTAATTTCATAGTAAATCTGGACCGTTCATTATAAGGTCACAAATCTGACGGTAGAAGTTATGTTAGGGTTTTTTCCCTAGAAGGTAACCCTCTTTTATGAGGGAAATGTATTGCGGCTATCTATCATTGCGAATATTGTATTTTGAGTGAGGAGATTGTGAGAGAAATAAGAGGAAGTTACAATGGATGTTTTGTAGGTTGTATCCATTCATTTGCTAGATAATAATAAAGCAAGGACCTAGCAATTTCTATGGTGGACATAGCCCACACTGGGTGAACCACATATATCTGTCTCCATTGTATTGTGTATCTTCTGTGTTTTATTTCCGCATTTGTTTTTATTTTATTGTTCCACGTTCTTGTTTTTCTAACACTTGGGAGACATGTCTCACCGAGAGAGTTCTCCTAAGTTTTATTTTATACCTTTTCGGGCTTGTTACACCTCTAAATTACTCACTTCGATAGTGTCACAAGTGTCGTCATTACAAGTGTTGCAAGTGTCGCATCTTGTTCGCAAGTGTCACATCTTAACTACAAGTGTTGCAAGTGTCACAAACAATATACTACCATATTGCCTATGTCGTGCTTCTAATGACATCACAAAGACACTTAAGACACCCCAAAGACTAGTTTTGAAGAAGAGAAGTCACTTGACAGGGAACACAAACTTTTTTCCATTGAAAAAACCACAAAAAAATGGATTTTGGAGAGGAGCGCTCCCCTACCCATTGTCAGGGAGTGTTGGCACTCCCTGAGCCTCTTTGGGGGAGTGTTTTAGTGCCCTGTGCACCATTTTGGGGGAGTGTTTGAGCGCCCTCTGCACCATTTTGGGGGAGCACTACCCTTTTTTTAGAAAATTTTGGGTTTGTTGAGGCAAATAAGGGAAGAATCCCTCAACTCTTGAAGGTAGTTGGATTCGAATAGATGGTCAAGGCATGATCTTAGTGAATATCCTCAACTAAAGGAGAGGAATCCTCAACTTATCCCAAATATCTCTCAAGTGGTTGGACCTCTCCAAGGTTATATAAGGAGGCCTTCTCATGGTGAAAGGTACAATGGAGATTGAGAATTACATCAAACTTATGATCTCATGAGTGAGATGTCATCAAAGAAATCAATGTAGATTACTTGAGAAAAGGGGTTGGACAAGGAGAACTGGAAGAAGCTGCTGCACCTTCATTCAAAGGATTGTAAGTACTTTTACTTGTTCTCATTAATAATCAATGCTTGGCCTGCTTCTTTCAAACTTATGCTTGTTCCATAGGAGTTTGTCTATAGTAGATGGATATATGATTGAGCCAATCTCAGTAGAGTAGGAAGTCCATTGTATCTTTGTTTGTCCTACAGGACCTATCAGGGAGCTCATAATCGAAGCTCAACTAGGACTTTGGAAGGACAAACGTCTCTAATAAGGTACATATCTTTCTCCTTCTCTTTCATTCATTAGCTTGATAGGATATAAAAGGAAGTCAGTTTCCATTTTAATCACTTTTCTGGCTTGGCCTTAGGAGTCTAGATACCAAGAGGAAATCCACATGTCCGCAGGGGGATTCACCTACAACATAAATTGGTGACTCCACTGGGGAGGAGCTCTGATTTTTGTTTCCATTCCTAGATCTTGTTTTGACCCTTTTCCCACTTATTTGATCTTCTCCACATTGTCTTTTTTATTCTTAGATTTATTTTATTGCCTCATTATGTCATCAGGATCACCTTGATTGACTGAATTTCCTTGATTTTTTGAGTTTATGGGTTTTTTTCTGAGTTTTTGGAGCAGAGTGCTCCACTACTGTTGCTTTGAGAGCACTAGCACTCCACTATAGCCTTACACAGAGCAATGGAAATTCTTTGGTTCCCCTTACACCAGAGCGCTACCCCATGTTTTTGAGAAATTCTCCAAAATTTTCATCTTTTGAAGCTATTTCTTGGTTTTGGCTTTTTCTTAGGTTCCCATACTCTTAGTCCATATTGATATTGGCTTTCAAACACCCTTATTTCTAAGAATTCATCCTCTTTTGTTTGGGATTTTGACATTTTCTTTCCTTGCCTTGAAGCCACCCTTTGTCTTTGCTAACCTAGAGTTAACTTGTTGTTTTCTTCTCCTTTATTTGACTGAGTGAAAACTTTTGTGAGGAAATCCAAAGGTCTGTGAACCTTTTCATTTGATCTTTGAGGTCAACTTTCCATCATTTCTCTTTTGTTTGAGGTTTTTTGGTTCTTGTTTGCAATTTGGTTATCTTTTTCCTTCTTGTTTATTTCACGACGAGAGTGTATTTTTTGTTTTGTGTGAGGTTTGCTTCTGATTGTTTAATCCTGAAGTCTGATTGACATTTAGAAGTTTTACATTTGATTATCATTCACATTTAAGAAAAAGGAAATATTTTAGTGATTGGTTTGGATATTAGAAGGAATTTATGAAATTTTTAGCATTGCATTGGATTTGATTGAGAAACAAATGTATGAGAACATTGCATCTTAGTGTTTGATAGTGAAAACAACTTTCTCTCTTTCCCTTAAATAGCCATTCATCGAAAGACAAGACTGCTTATCATTTTCTTGTGCATATTTTTTGGGAATTGAGTCATCATACCATTAGTTTCATTGTCATACACCCTTTGAGTAAAGAATGGCCATAAAATCAACGCTAACTAAAAATTATCTAGACATGTTTGTTTTTAGGATCTTCCACCAACATTAGACTAGGATTAACACTTTGGATTAGGCTGTGAGTACAACTCTGCAAAGTTTTCAAAATGAGCATTAGCATCTTGAGATAGGGAGAGTCAAATCCAATTGTCTTATAGGCTTTCTGGGATCGGCCTTTCAAACAGGGGTTATGCACGAGGTTGCATTCGGGTGATTTACAGAGATTATCCCTCTGTGGTTCAACTGTTTGTAGTGGTCAGATTGTATTGTGGGGGTCACTTGAAGTTATACCCATGATTATGTGTGGGATCCTCTCGAGTTGATTTCAGACTTGTTATCTTGGCCATACGTTCGGATCGGATTTTTGACTATACCCGCCCAGGGGATGACTGCGAGTTAGTGTCCTTAGTTTCCATAATATTTAGGTACTTACACAAGGTGACAATGAAGGGAAGTCTCACTGTACCTGGAACAGACATTGGTCAAACTCAGTCGGGCTCCTTGGAGGGTAAATCCACAATTACTGCGTGAAACCTTGCACCAAGGTGAAAGTTTGTTAAGAAGGTCACCATTGTAACTGTTCCACCATATCCTCGCCCCTTCTTGACTTGATCACGCAACATTGGGTTTCATCACCAACTAGTACGATCATCGAGAGAAGTCTTGTTTGCTTGGTTTTGATTCCTAGATTTTATTAGCATATGCTATTTCTTTTTGTTATTTGGCCCTAGATTTTTGGCGTGTACTATTATTCTCCAAAATTGAGCCTATAGACGATAAAGGTCTTCGTCGATCGCATAGGATACAAGGGCTTCCTCCGGAAGGCTACCAAACCTTAACTCCTAACCCTCCAGAAGAAAACTACCGTGGACAGGTAGAAAATCAATCTAACGCTGGGAGTGTTGTTGCTCCTCTGTTAGATAATCAAGAAGGCGCTTTGGTTATGGTTGAGAATCCCACTCCTCACACTACATATGTGTCGATAACTCCTCTCAAACCAATTTTTCTTCGTTTAGACTCCCTTGGGAATGTCATAGATGAAGAGGTCCCACACTTACTTGAGAGAGATTTTACCGAAACATATATGGGATTCACAGAACCAATCTTTGGTGATGAGTATTGGACTCTTGTTCGTCCTACCACTGTAGTAGATACAAATCCCACAACTACTCGTTCAGTGTGGAGGAATTCATCAGGACACGATCTCTATGAGCATTTTGAATCCTTTCGAAAACCCTTTAATCCGCATGACCCTCCTGTTGACAGTGGGCCATTTGGTGAAATGATGAATCACCCCATCGATCAGGTCATTAACCCTACTATTGCGTAAACAAAAGTATATCCTAATGATGGACTCATCACCTCTACTCATTCCCAAGGCACTTCGATCCCTACCCCTGCTTTTACAAACTTTCATTCTACAGCTCCACATGTTTCGCACGATCTTGTTGGGACATCTTTTCACCCGAGAATGCAGACCCTTGCCAACCAAATAAAACCGACTAGAGGGAAACCACCATCTAGTGGACCTATCCCTCCTGGAAGACCATCATCCTATGGAAGACCTACCCCTCCTGGCGGACAACCCCCTTTTCTTGTTCCTCCAAGAGGGAAACTTCCCTTTGCCAGTCATACCCTGATCATTAATCCACCGTTGGAAGGGGGCCAACCTTCATTTGTTGGAAACCATTCAAAATCCTAGGGAGTATCTTCAGGAGGCACATTTACCCAACCCCACATTGGGGGGCACTCATATCATAACCCACAAGGAGGAGTATCAAATCCTGTTCCTTCCAGACCATCTTACAGACAACCTTATCCGGGCGACATCCCAAACACCACTTGGAGTCCTCAAGGAAAACAAACTTATCCTCCCCATGGTTCTAATGTGTATCCGCCTCTGAGATCTAGTCCTTACCCTCCTCAAGGGCACAATGTTCACCCTCTTTCTGGACAAGCAAATCACCTGGCTTATAATGCTTAGAACCCACCGGGTTATGCAAATGTTTCTCAGCTATCATTGAATCCTATTTATCTTGGTCAACAACAACCATATGTAGGAGAACCTACTGGTTAGAAATATCCACCTAACCCAGTTTATGGTTCTACTCGTGTTCCTATGCCATACCAGTATCATCCGCAAATTAATCGACAAATACCTTTCCTTGCGACTCTGGATCTCCTAGACTTGTCTTGGTTAACTAATGGTCCTATTTTTCATTCACCAGTTTGGCCAGTTATTCCAGCTAAACTTCCTTTTGATATTCCGAAATTTGACAGAAAATCTGGCAAAGATCCAAATAACCATGTGATGAATTTCCATTTGTGGTGTTCATCAAACTCCCTCATGGATGATTCTATACGTTTGCGTCTTTTCCAACGAACACGTACAGGCTCAGAAACAAAGTGGTATATTAAACTACCATGTGCTTCTTTTCATGATTTCAACTCCCTTTCCATGTCTTTCCTCACACACTTTCAACTACCTATTCGCTATGAGATGGGTACCGAACTCTTGAACTCTCTTTGTCAAATTGACTCTGTGCATATCTTTGACCATATTCATGAGTGGAGACGATGACAAAGGATGATCAAGGTAATCATTCTTGACATATTATTGGCGGAATGGTTCACTAAATCACTTTTACCCCCGATCGCTTGAAATGTTGCTATGGGTGGCACGATCACTGAGGAAGAAAACATCGCTCGGGCTCAGTACTTAGATTTGGTTTATTCACAATATGGTACTTTGCATGATTTTCTTCCAAATGTTGCTTGAGCTAATATTGATCCATCCAAGCTGTCATCCTCATCTCATGTGGACGGTGTTATCGGTTCCGTCAAAACTCAATCTAATTCCCAACCGACCACACTCTTCTCTACCTCCCCCCAAACTCATATCTCTGAGGTGAATGTCATTCAATCTACCTCTTCACAACAATCCAGAGGTAAGAAGAAGGCAAGAAATAAATAAAAAAATACTAATAACAATGAACAACCAAAAAATCAAGCTCAAACACCTGCTATTGAAAAGCAACCACAACAGAAATTGAAATTCCCGTCTATAATTTTTGGTGACGATCACTACAATCGAGACTGTCCACATCGCAATGAAGTGGCCAAAATTTTCTAGGGGAATTCACAACCCGTTGTGCTTACTCAGCCTTTTCCACAGCTGTTGTGCCTCTTTTGTCACCTAAATGAGAAAAACAGAGGTGCTTACAAGCTTAGTTGGGTTAGCTAAGTAAGACAACAGTAAAGGAAAGGGTTAGAAGAATAAACATAAAAGACTAAGCTAAGAATTAAACTAGGAAGGGAAACTATTGTGCATAAGGACATAAGAACAAGAAACAAACAAGATTCATGTCACCAATGGAAAGGATTGTATTAGTGAAAAGAAAACACCAAAGAGAAAGGGGACTTTGGGTCCCTTCTTCCTCCAAGGGAGGGCTCTTGGACCCCCAATATTGAGCTCTTCTTACAACTTGAAAAATTGAAAGAAATGGTGAAAGAATCCCAAGAAAACCCACTCAAAAGGTGATGTGGATTGCCCAAATGGAATGGTGCTAGTATGCTATTGATGAGAAAAGAGGTTTCCCCAAGAGAATAGTAGCATCATAACCTTGCAAATGAATTCCTTGAAGATGTAGTGCACCCATGGCCTTGTTTTATAGAACCACTTTGAGGTATTCTGCAACCATCTTTTAGTGTGAAAAGGGGATGTTTAGGGAACCTTTAGGTCTTTGACCAGACACCCAGCTGGATCCAACCGAGATTTGGATGTCAAATCGACTTGGAAGTTGAACTAGAAGTGAGTGGGAGGCCGACCAACATCATAAATGCATTGTTCTCAGGTGTGCATGGTTTTTAGTGTCCACAGTTGTGCATGTGTGCTTTTCCTGCGTTTCTTGATGGCACATGTGCATGCTCGCCCTGTATAGTCATAGTGCATCCTGATTTTATAATTGGTTGGATAGTTTTGGACCTTTTGGAAATGATTTTTTGGTAATTTTGGTCCATGGGTGAACTAATAGCTATTTGAAGATGCTGGATTCCTGTAACCATTTGCGAATGAAATTTCAGTGATAACAGATGCCCCCTAATGGATGAGGTTAGGAGCATACGGATAGCCAAAATTCATCAATGTTTCTTCTACTGAGAGTACCGTTGTAAGAAAGAGCGATAGTGAGAGTATCAAGAGTGACCCATTGGAGGGAGAAGGGAACCTGTAGGACCCAACCTTTCACAAGGTGTGGAAAATAAATTGTGTACAAATGATGCGGGCATGCCCCATGCTCGTGTCATGTAACTCAAAAAAGGGTGTTGTACAGTAACTGAAACTATGTGTTGATGTAGACAACTGCAGTGCCCTCAGGGGTGGTTTTGATAAAGGCAGAGGACAATTCTGATGAGGAACAATACTCTGAATAGTAGGCAATGATACCTGTAATAAGTATCACGGATTCTGTGGGCATTGAGAGTCCAACAAAGTTCATAGGTGTTCGACAAATATAAAAAACAACTGCAATAGTCGCAAAGTAAGACCCACCGTAACATGAGAAAATGTTGAAGTTGAATGTTATGGGAGTCAACGACAGCAGAGAGAAATGATGGTTCTCCCTATTCCGTTAGAGACTCCTCATTGTAAAGGTAACGAGAGTCAAGATAATGTCGCCCTTCTGGAAACTGTGATGATGTCGAAAAAAAGGGAGACGTGACTCCAAGAAGCAAAGGGCTTCGTGAAATCCACTAGGTGAGGTTAGGAACTGAGGAGGTACATGGACAAAGTCAAGATGCATGGAGACTCAAGACTACCCTTGGTTGGGGATATATGTGAAGTATAAGTGGCTGCAATCGTTCAACTAGGTCGAGTGTCAGGGTGACAATGAGACGTGGGATAAGTTGTGCCAGAGGAGGGACAAAGTGAACAAACTCAGAGAGCAGAGGTAGGTGGCCTATGGGATACTCAGAGTTTATGGATGATGTCAACAGGAGTAGGTGATAAGGAATGCCCCAATCAAGGGTGACATGGGTTGCGTTTTCCAAGAAGGTCGCCAAAGGTGACGAAAAAAATCTATGTAAAATGCTGGAAACAACGGCTTAATTACAAAAAGAATTAAAAAATCAGTGGGGATAATAATGTAGATACAGAAACGGGTTCCCTAGTGTAAGATGGCTTGGCCTGAGGATGGCGCAAGTTGGTTAGAAAACAAGTGGAGGGTTGGGGCCCCATAGGCGGGTTTCTATAGTAGGGAAATGTATGGAGAGCAATCTGAAGATGGGAAAACCGGTGGTGAATGAAATGGATGGTAAATGGTGCTATGGGAGTGCAGTCAAAATAAAATCATGAGGAAGTGCCTTGGGAGTCCATTGGGTAGGCTAGAAAAATGGGGAGAAGGAGTATGTGGCTGATTCGTGACATGATGTAAGACTATCGGGACTCCCATCCCTAAAGTTTGAAAACAACATGAGTGTCAAAGTGCCAAGGGGGGTTATGAAGGGGACAACTCATGTGGGGAAGAGTGCTACTGGGTGACAGTACCCAAAATGCAGTGGAGGTGACAATATTGTAGAGCCGGATATAGGGACCCTAAAGGCCAATTTCAGAGGGTGTGACTAGAGATGCAATTGAGATTTAGAGGGAATGATTACATGCTAGTGTTGATTATATACCCGAAGGGGTCGTGCTGGTATGTCATAACCAAGTACCTGCACACATGACAACCAAATACCTGACGTGAACAATATCTGAAGATAATCGAACATATAACCGTTTATTTGATAATTTTGAACATGAGCATGCATACCTGAATGGGGTATGGAAAAATGGCTCCCCAGGGGCTAAGGATGAAAAATGGTCCAAGGACTGTCTTGATGTAGATGACGGGGTGATGATCTCGTGGCATTTCACCTGGGGCTTGATGTTGTACTCCAAGATGGTGGGACAAATCACCAGGTGTCGAGCGACTGACTTAGGGGATTTTTCTTTTAGATATGTCCTGGTGGCTTGGTTTCTAGAGAGGGTGCCAATGTTGCGCTCGAGAGTTTTGTTAGACCCGCCGAGAGCGTGAGAGCCATGACTACGATGGTGGTCGACGATTTTGGTTCATCATGGGGGTGGGGAGGGTGGCCACTACTTCACAGCCGAGGCTGCACAGGTGTGGCGTCAGATGCCACAGATCATATTGCAGTTTCCATACAATAGGATAGATTTCCATGATGACCCTGAGATGATATTACCCCCGGGAGAGGTATTCGATCGTCGAGGTATGATGTTTTGGTTGCTGGTTTTGTTGATTTGTTTTTAGATAGTATAGCATATGGTTGATATTTGTAGGGATGCTGATGCTATCATGTGTTTGTTTGTGTAGATGTGGGACCACGTGGATGAGAAGTCGAGCTGATTAGAGTGCCAGCCCACCAGGGGCCTATGAGACCACCGCAGGGAGAGTTGCGAGCAGGGGAGAGGCGACGTTGAGAGGATGTTTGGGTGAGGCCCGGTGATAATGATAGAGTGGCCCGGAGACACCGTTATGATGACCCTAGGGCAGGGCCGTCACATGCTCCTCCGACCAAGGCCGGGGGAGAGTTTGACGATTTTCGTTGCCGACTAGAGGCGTTTCTATAGGGAGTGCTCGAGAGGATGTGGGTGCGGATCCAGGATGAGGGGATCCTAGAGTAGTGTATTGGGCTGCCAACAGAGTCATGGACCTTGATCTGTAGAGTAGCTGTAGCCAGAGCTGCGATGGCTGGACGGTTGCCTCAAGGACCTGAGCGACCTAGAGCTAGTGGGGTATCTCCGCTAGAGGGAGGACTTGGTGCTAGAGCACTAGAGGCACCCTGAGGTCTGCTAGATATGTAGTTGTGTATTTGATATAGGCTGGTGAGCCCATTTTGTATAGTTGTGACATCCAGTTTTGTATTTGGTAGGGATGAGGTGATTCACCTGCCTATGGGCGATGTGTTATTTTTGTAAACACTTTATGACATGTGGACCGATATATATATATATATATATGGATATACATTTTTGGATCTCTGTGTACATGTGTGATGTGTTTGTTGTTGATGATTTTTTTTGATGTAGTGGATGATGTCTAGTCTATATGTTGTGACAGACTTCTGATGGTTTATGTGTATGTGAAGATGTCTTTATGTGATATATGCCAATCTAGTATAATGTTAGCCATGTTATCTACTATTTGATTGAATTGTCTTGGGATATGTGTAAATGTAATGGAATCAAAATGTCGAGATAAACGTCTAACCTGCAGGTATTTGCGGAAGAGGCAAGGATCACAGACACGGTATACATTGTTGAGCTGGAGGACGACAAGTTGGGAATCTAATAAGACACTAAGGTGACGAATATGGTGATGATTGGCCTCAACAAGGAGACCAATGACAACGGTGTACTTTGCTTGATTGTTGGTCGCTGAGCCTAAACATATGCCGCTGGTGTAGAGCAGGTCATGTGAAAGCGAATAGAGGGCCCAAGCAGCCGAAGTAAGATTCTGTGTCCAACGGCTAGCTCCGTCGGTGTAACCGATGTGGTAGGTCGATGGAGGTGGAATCTGTCAATAACACGAGTGATAGACTAGATGAGAGGTATGGATAAAAGAAGACTAAAAAATCTACAAAAGATGTACAAAAAAGAAAAATCCTAGTGTAGTATAGCTATGCTCAGGCATAAAATTTATTTAAGTACAACTCGTTGACGGGTTCCTTGAGAGGATGGCCTTTAGGGGAGGCCAAGATGTATGCGCCTTTAGTGAGGCAATGTTGGATGATGTACGGTCCATGCCACAGGGACTCAAATTTTCCATGGACAAAGGTATCATGAGTGATATCCTAAGCGAGGATGAGGTCTCCTTCGTTAAATGAGCGAAGGTTGACATGGCGATCAAAGGTGGCCTTTGATCGTTTTTTGGTTGCTTCATTGTTCTGTAATGAAGATCAACGATCTTCATCTAGGGATTCTAAGTTTAGAAAAAGATGCTCTATTGGGGCAGTGTCGAGTAATAGCTCAATAATGGTGCATAAGGTGGGAATTTGTCACTTGATGGGAAGAGTGGCCTCAACCCCTTGGACTAGATGAAAAGGTGTGAAACTAGTGGCCGTTTTGACTGCTGTGCGATAAGCCCAGAGCACGAAAAATAACCTATGATGCCAGTTGGTTTTATGTTTGTTAACCATGCGTTGCAACATGGTTTTTAGACCTTGTTAACTGCTTCTACCTGTCCATTGGACTGAGGGTAGTATGGTGAGGAAAAATCACAGGAGAAGCCTAACCGGGATGAGAGTTCCATGAAAATCTGATTCTCAAAATGTTTCCCATGATCAGAGACTAGTTGGAGTGGTACTCCAAAGTGGGATATGACATGGTTAAAGAAAAAATGCATTGTTGTGTCAGTGGTGTTGTTGAAGGTAGGCATGGATTCAACCCACTTAGTAAAGTAATCAAATGCAACAACCATTTATTTGTGTCCGTTGCTGGATGTAGGGTTGCAACTCATGAAGTCGATGCCCCATTTACAAAAGGGACCAACGGTGATGACTGGGTGTAGAAGAGCAGGTGGTGCACGTGCTTTGTTGGCGTAAAGCTAGAGTTTATCACATCATTTCACAACATGGATGTAGTCGTGAAATAATGTAGGCCAAAAGTAACCTGCGTGGATGATTTTCTAAGCAGTGGACAGCCCCGAGAGATGGCCTCCGCAAGTGCCATTGTGGTAGTCGTTCAAGACTCTGTTGGCCTCGTCAATAGTTAAGCATCGACGGAGTATGGTGTTGACTCCTCACTGATATAAGATGTCCCTGATGAGGAGGTAGCGAGGTGCCTGGTGATGAATTTTTCGATGATCATCTCTGGAGAGGTGGTTTCCAAATTTTTGTGTTCAGAGATAGATAAGAAGATCACCATACCAAGGGTCATCTGAGGGGATAAAAAAAATATGTTCATCAGGGAGGTTGGTATTGACCGGTGGACTGGTAGTGTCGGAGGGAAAATATGTGATAAGCTTGGCGAGGATGAGAGATTTCTTGCTCTTGGGTGTTGAAAATTTGAGATCATATTCCTGAAGGATGACGATCCATCGAGAAAATTTACCATTAATTTGTCGATGACTGAGAAAGTATTGCATGGGGTTGGAATCTGCGATGACTTTGGTAGTTCGAAGCAGAATGTAATGGTGCAGTTTCTGGACTGTGAGAACAACTACGAGGGCTAGATTTTCTTTGTGATTGTTCTTCAAGGGTGTTCCTGAAAGGTTTTTACTAATGTCGTAAATCACATGCTCACGGGTGCCATCCCCTATTTGGACAAGCACTCCTGCTACTGAAATGGATAAGGCTGATATGTAGAAAAGATATCGCGGTTATAGTGAGGTGGACTAATCAACGGGGCATTGGAGAGAGTCACTTTGAGATCGTCAAAAGTGGTTTGGACATGTTTATCCCATTGAAATGGGATGTCGTGACGAAGTAAGCAAAGGAATCCATGTGCGCGAGTAGCATAATTTGGGACAAAGCATCGTAAAAAGTTGGCTTTGCCTTGAAAGCTCTGTAGTTGGTGTAAATTCCGTGGGGGTGGAATTTCTGTGATGGCTTGGACTTTGAGGGGGTCCACAGTAATGCCACATTGGGAAACTATGAACCCAAGAAGGCACCCAACAGTGATGTAGAATACGCACTTGAGGGGGTTCAAGTGGATATTGTACTGACAACACCTATGGAAGATGATTCGTAGATCATTGAGATGCTGAGTGCGTTTCTTAGATCGAGCGGTGAGGTCATCTAAGTATGTGAGGATGATATGAGCCAGATCATGAAAAACGTATGTCATGGCCCATTGGAAAGTGGTGTCGACATTCTTGAGGCTGAATGGCATGACACGATACGCAAAGGTTCCCCAAGGGGTTGTGAATGCTATTTTGTACTGATCGGCGGGGTGAATTTGGATTTGGTTGTAACCAGAGAAACCGTCCATGAAGGACAAAGCCTCGTGACTTGCACAATCATCCATGATTTGGTCGATGAAGGGTGTTGGAAAGTTATCTTTGGGATAGGTGTGATTGAGGTCGCGGAAGTCTGTACAGACATGGATAGTGCCCTATTTTTTGTTAACATGGATAGGGTTGGAGACCCATGATGTATAGGCTATGGGGTAAATGAACCCTATAGTGTGTAGTTTGTCAATCTCGGCTTTGATGGCCACTTCTTTGGATGGGTGTAGAGGTCGCTGTTTTTGGTGGATGGGTGTGATATCATGACAGGCATCTATGTGATGCTCGACTATAGAGGGATCAAGTCCAGGAATCTCTGTGTATGACTAGGTGAAAATGTCCTGGTATTCCTAGAAGAGGGCTTTGTAGGTGGTGATTTCTTCAGGAGAACATGCAGTGCCAATGGTGATTTCCTCAATAATTCCAGATTTGATGGAAATATCTATTTTGATGGTTAGGGATATATTGGCCATATTTCCTTCCTCGAAAGCATCGGGGGCAGGGATAGGCTTACTGAACCAATCTATATGCCCCGATGGGAGAAAATATTTGGTTTTGACTGAGTATATGGGGTGTTGGTTAGGAGGCGTGAAGGCTTCCTTTGAAAGAAAGAGCGCTCTATGGTGGAGCATGTCCCATGGGAAATCCGGGGTAGTTAACTCCTCAAGGATATATTCATCACAATGAAACTAGCGTGAATATAGGGGATCAAGAGGAGTGACCTTGGTGTCTGTCACTATGGCATTGTCTCCTTCTGATAAAGACATAGGGGAATTGATGGAGGGGGATTGTGATGGTTCGCTCGACATAAACCAAATATACAGATATTGTGGGTTAAAAATGGTAGTCAGGTGTAGAATTTTCATGGGGAAATGAATTGGAGAATTGGGGGGATTTGGGGGTAATTCCTTATATAAATCATCTAGGAACCATGGGGGAGAAGGGAGTGCCTTAGGTTCTAGTGGGAAGATATGAACCATATAAATTGATGGGGTAAGGGTATTTATCGGGTCTATTGGAGGAGGGGGGGTATGATTTTGAATAGCGGCCAGTTGACAATGCCTGTATTCAATGATCATAGGACACTGATATGTGAAATGATCAAGTGATTCAAATAGAGAGCAAGGACATCTCATGCATTTGTTGACTGATGCTGTGACATAATGGATGTTGGTGATAGGAGTTGGGGTGGGTGTTTGCTGAAAGCTCTGGCATACAATTGTTAGTGTCTGTTGGAATTGAGGTAACACTGGATAGTGGTGTGTGTAATGGCCATATTCTGAATAGATGGCGCATGTGAATTTGGTTCGCAGTCCTTTGTTACTTGTGTTCTGTGAGATAGCGACAATAATGGAGGAAGCGACGAGTGGTGGTGGTGATCGAGGGAGTTGGATGAGATTACGTAACTCGGGGAGGGATGGGCATTTGTTGGTGGGGTGTCCGTCTTTCTCGCATAACGTGCAAGGAGGTTGGACGCATGGGGGAAGTGAAGCTATGGGATCCTTCTTCTTTCACCTGCCCCCATCTGTAGAAGGGGAGTTAGTGAGTGGGGGTGTAGGGCGTATGGTGGGAGTGAGTATGGGAATCTACATCGGGATTCCTTCTATTTGGGGAGGGAGGGATGGTTGAGGAACCATCTCAGGTGGATGTAAATACCAAACTGGGATTTCCAACACCATATTAGGAAGGGTAAGCGTCGCAGCGACCTAGAAAGATTGTACACCTGGTGGGGGGTTAAAGAAAGGGATTTGGGTAATGACTTGGGGGGACTGTTTCCCAAACTAGGATCTGTCCCTGGGGAAGATCAAGAACGGGTCGAGATGAATTAGTTCCGAGGGATTCCTGAGGGAGAATTTCTGCGACTAGTGGGATGTCAGGGATGAAAGAGGCATCGGTGGGAGGGAGGTTAGTTTCAGTTGTCGTTCCGTTGGAGGATACAACACATACTTGTGCTGAGGGATGGAGGAGCGGTGGTGCTCTGTGGTAGGTCCTAGCAAGGATGGGTCTTTGAAGATTCATGGGCCCATCTCAATGAGTGGATAGGCATCGGGATTAGTGTGGATAAAAGGGAGGATGTTATCGATGTTGGATGAAAGGTTAGGCTTGTAATCTGATACTTGATTGATGGTAATGATCTTTCCATTATGGGGAAACATCATGGTTTAGAACACAGAAGAGGCGACGACCTTCATAGCATACATGTAGCTATGACCAAACAAGATATTGTAGTCAAGCAGGACATCGATAACCTCAATGTCAATCAGAACATTTTTTCCCCCGAGCTCGACGGGGACATTTTGGAAGAGTCTTTCGAGGGATGAGGGTCTACCATCATAGGCTCTTAAGGTAATGGCAAATGGTATGAGTTCAGGGGAACCAAGTTTCTGCCATATGGATTTGGACATGATACAGGTGGATGTGCCTTCATTAATGATGCATCAGTGAACTGTAATGTTCCAAATTTTTACAGGGATTTGAAAAGCAATAAGAGAAGGGACACAAGGTTCTCCATTGTCGAGGTCAAATGTGATGAGTCCGGTATCGGTAGGGTAGACTGCTCCCAGGGAGGAAAGTAAGGACTTTCGCTGGGTGGGACAAGTTTGAAGGACTTCTAAGAATGGCATGGAAGCTGGAGATTATGCCAAGTCATCGACCAAATTGTGATTATGAGCTTCCCTAGCTTGAGGATTGTAGACATTCCTGTGCAATGGGATGCGAGGAATATGAAGGGGGGCTTCAATATTAGGGTGAGGAAATATGAGAGGGGGTCCGGTTGTGACTGAAATTGCTTTCAAGGTGGTGGGAGAAGATTCAGGGGGTGTGCTATACTGATGACTGTGCATTTGCAGAAGGACTCTTCCTCACTGGTAAGGAGGATAGTGTGATCGACAGAGGTGCCCATATTGGGATACTGTCCCAACTGTGGTGGGGTAGGCTACATGTCTGGTTGGGTATTTATCACCCCTTGGTGTGGGATGGGGTTTTGTAGTACACCTTGGGGGGGTTGCTTCACATATGGTTGTGGGGCCTGCTGAGGTGTAGGCAGTGCTGATGGACATGGTCCATTCACAGAATCTTTCATCCGCTTAAAGTTAGCGATTTGGGGGCAATGGTGAGTATAGTGAAAAAACTCACCGCAAAGGGCACAAGGGAAGGTGGTCCTAACATTGTTGTTGTTAATTCCTTGAAGTTTGTTGTTGTTTCCCCCTTGGGGGTTTTGATTCTCTTGGTTTTGGTTGCCCTCGACAGACTGGTTCTGCTGGGGTTGGTTCTGGTTTCCTCCTGGTCCCAGATTATTATTGTTCTGATTTTTTCCTTTCTTTTTGGTATTGTTCGATTGATGGGGTGGATTTGCCGTGTTCAACTGTTCAAAATTTTGATATTGCTGAATGGGAGAGGGTTGAACAAAATTAACCCCAGTGTGTGGTGGTCCTTGTGGTGGAGCCATAGGCTGTGGGGGGCCAGAAAATGGAAAGTACGGATTATGTTGGGGCGATGCTCCATAAGGTACATAGGAGGGCATGGTGCTTTCACTAGTGCTTAGGGTATAGGCCGAGGTAGAGGGAGTACCAACACTTGGTTGGATAGGTGGGTGGTTTAGGGGTGCTGATGGGGGTCCAATTATGGGTGGAGGCAGGAAAATAGGGTATGGTTGTTGATAAGGGGGAGGAGGATAATAAGGGATTCCTCCATATGCCGATGGATATTGAGGTGTGCCATACATGGGTGGTTGTTGAGGTGGTGGGTTGTGGTGTGTAGTGTTACCAATCAATCCGTCTACTAAGTGAGACATCCCAGGTTTGTCTTGGCCAAATTGTACAGGTCTTGGGGCATCTGAGAGTACCGTGTATAGGTATCTGGACTGGGCGTAGATGAGTTCGAACTGTTGGGTCTTTCTAATGGCTTCTTCTTTAGTTTGGGGGAAGGTGGTGACCACATCTTTGGCAAGGAGGGAAACAAGTGATTTGAGAAACCAATTGAGACACCGTTGGGGGGTAGCGTCAGCTTTGCAGAGGCTACGTTGCCGACGCCATTCGTGGATGTGGTCGGAAATATGTGTAGAGGTAGTTTGTTTGAAATATGAGAGTATTTCAAGGCCATTGTCATGACGAATGGGTAATTGAAATAAGGTCAAAAATTATTTAGCCAAGGATTCAAAAGTCGCGTGGGACCCGAATTTTTCTTTGACATACCATTTGGCGGATGGGCCAATGAGTGTACGTTGAAATAACCTCAATCGGATGCAATCGTCCATGATGTTGTTTGAAGAACACCATAGGTGAAATGTCATGATATGGTTGGCAGGATCATCTAATTCTTTTCCTTCAAACTTGGGGATGTCTGAAGGGAGTTTGGTAGGCATTGCAAGCCATGTGGGGTTGTCCAATATGGGATCATTGGTGAGTTTAGTTAGATCCGATATGTTGAGGGAAGCTAAATATGGCATATGGGGTGGTGGCGTAAGATTAGTTCCGGCCATAGTGTGAGTGTTCTGAGTACCTGACCCTTGGAGGGGACTAGGTGGGTTTGTACTTCCCCCTTGAGAGGAAGTTTCCCCCCCGCTTCCATGTAAAGGAGAGTGAGTGGAAGGTGGACCTTAGGAATTGGACCCAAGTAAGGTGGAACCAAGAGAAGATGATCCCAAGACAGTGGCACTCACAAGAGTGTGAGAAGGTGGAGCCGATGAGTTGGAAAGACTAGGAAATCCCCCTAGAATAGGAGGGAGATTTAGCAAGTGTCTGGAATGACGGGGGCTCTGTGGGTCCCCTATGATGTCTGACTAGCTGAGTGAATGTGTGTGAATGGTGGTGAGAGCAATAAATAAACAAGAGCCTTTGCAACAATTTTTTGAACTTTACACGATATATATCCAAATCAAATGTAATCAGAAGGGCATCATACATAAAGTGTTTTTGATAAAGAAGCATATATGTGGATAGGTGGATTTTGTCTGCGTGGGGGTGTTATAACCCTAAATTTCACCACACATGCTTACCTGGCATCAGGCCAACTCATATCCCTTCTTTGCCAAAGCACTACTGAACAACTCTTTCAAAATCCTCTTTTATAAAGGCCCACGCGCCCTAATACATTACTCCACGCGTGTGCATGCTGGCTGACCCAAAATAGCCCGCGTGGACCGACAAAAGCATGAAAAAAGGAAAGTTTCCGACGAAACAAAAAGCTATGGGTGAGTTAAATGAAACCCTCGGCCATGCATGGCCAAGGGTTCGTCCAAATACCTAGCTCCTTCTAGCCTATAAAAGAAGGGGTAGGGGTCCCATTTGGAGGAGGAAAAATATAACAAAGAAACTCTGCCCATTTATGTATTCCCATTGTCCCAACCCTTTAGCCTTTCCTTATGCCAAAGGAGATTCAAAGCAAAGCAGTTGAAGGATAGAAGAAGAGGAGCCCAGGATCAGGTTCAAGGAGCGGTGGCTGGTCTCAACTTTTGTAAGTTGCCTCATTCTAAGTAATAAAGAAAATGCTTTTCCCGTCCCAATTCATGAACTTATTATGGTTTGATTGGTTTATGTTTGGATTTCTAACCCGTTAGTATATAAGTAGTATGCATGCATAGTTGTTGCTTGTCTTGGATGCAGGTCAGCTTTGGAAGGAGTATTGAGAACAAGGAATCAAGCACAACGGAGGATCAACATCAAACGCCGGGAACGAGGTAGGTTGATCTTTCCATGCATTTACTAAGAAAAGGGGATTTAAATATAGGGATAAAGGTAGAAAGTAATTTCTCTTCAGTCATATCTACATGCAAAGTCTGAACTCTATTTGCTAGTCCGTAGGGAGATTTTCCCAACAACAGAATTGGCGACCATACTGGGGAGACTCTCTAGGGTTCCTAGAATTTTCTTTAGTTTTTGGGTAGTTTAAAGACTAGTTTTTCTTGCCTGTCTTTTCTTTTTAGTTTTTGTAAGGTCTGAGCTAGCAAGGAGTCTGGTTTTCCATACCATCTTTCCCTCTCTTTTGCTTGACTATGTTTTTTGGGACCCACAGAGGTACACGTGGCCTGCACAAGGTATGCACGTGTGTACCCGCGTCCTACCCTCTTACAGCCCACGTGTGAACGCTAGCTATAGAGGTAGCAATATCATGTATAGTTCAAAGGACTTCAGAGGCAGTCATCCTCTTCCCTGTTAGAATCACACATTCTCAGGAGGTTTTATTGAATTCTGTCTGAGTCTTGTTTGCTAGCAATCCTATCTCAGATTGTTTTTGCTTTATCATTTTTTCCTTACATTATTTGTTTTTCTGTTAGAAAGAGTATCCAAGCCTTCAAGGGATCCTGGTTATGAATATCAGTGGTCTCTTCCAGGTTTGGTCTGTCTGTTTTCATTTTTTCTCAGAGTTTAGATATACACACGTCCTGTACAAGGTCAGCCCGCGTGTACACACCCTCTATCTCTGTTCAATGCGCGTTCGCACATGTGCTATTTGAGTAATAGTTGCGTGCTTGTACAAGCTAATTTTTGTTAAGGGTAAGGCAGTCATCCTCTCCCTTGATAAGAAGTATTCTTCTCAGGAGTTTGAATCTCTATTTGAACAGTCAGTAGCTTAGGATTAATTTTACTCTTAGCTTACTTTTTCTCATAAAAATAAAAAAAGAATTTTAAAGGTTTTTAGACAAGTGTGAGAGTCATTGTTTTTAGAATTGCTAGTGTGTGATTTTTGACCTAATTCTTTGTGATCTGCGATCTAGGCCAAAATTGTTTTTCTTGGTTTTTTGCTTGTTGGTATTTTCCCTTTCTTGGTTTACTAGCATTTAAAAAAAAAAAAAAATCTCTTTTCATTTTCTCATTTGGTTAAAGAGTGTGTTTCTGCATCATTAGCAAGGGAAAAGTCTTTTATTTCATAATTTTTTTTAGTTCACTTAGATCATAAGTAGCTCGTAGTCGAGTGAAATTCTTTTGAGTTTGCTGTCCAAAATCTTAGAAAAGTTAAATTTTTTTTTTTTTTTTGAAAAGTTGTTGAAATTTTGCATTCAGTAAAAGTTTTGTTTCCATCTTTTTCATTCATTTTTGCTTTCGTCTTTTACACATCATCAGTTTCACCCTCATACCCCTTGACGTAAGACAAAGCCATAAAATTAACGCTAAATTTAAAATCTACTAGACTTTTATGTTTATAGGGTTCACAAACTAGTTCAGGACTAGAGCCTTGGATTAGGTTGGAGAGGAAACTCTTCAAGGCCATTTAAAATCAAACATTGGAGTCTGAGATAGGGAGTGTCTAAGTCCAGTTTTGTGAAAGTTATATAGGGAACCCCTCTAACACAGGGGATAAACACGAGGTCGCGTGCAGAAAGGTAGCAGAGATAACCCCTCCAAAGATGGACCAATCGTAGTGGAGAACACATATAGAGGGCTTGTTTTGGGATTCCGTCGTTTGCATTTGCCACGGGGCTTCATGGCTCTCGAATATGTTCGAGGTCCTCAGTTTTCTTCTGGACCATTTTCTCTCGATACCCTTGACAGGTTTCGGGCTTGATACCCTGCTCATTGTGGTCTACCCGATTTTCGACTGTACCCGCCTGGTGACTGTTCGCGTGATGGCAACCTAGTTTCCAATCTTTGTTAGGGACATACACAGGTGACTGTGGGGGTATACCGCAGTACCCAAGACAGACATCAGACCATGCTTTACAGAGTATACCTGGAGGCTGCTTCCGTGTTCGAGTTGCACTTGCACCGGTAAGTTGCTCTAGTGTTGGTTGTTGTAACTGTTCTTCCAATTAATTTAGTGTTTGCTTGTCTTATCTTCTAGGGAATTTTTTTTAGTGTGTGTTACTTTTTAGACTACCTTAGAGTGTCTTGGATCTTCTCACAAAGTGGAGGATCCCGAGCTCCACTGGTCATGAAGGCTTCTTGGCCTACCACCGGTTACACTGGAGCCACCCCCGCCACCTTTAAGGCGAAAGCTAGACCAACAAGGTTTTTTTGAAGCGACCGGGTTACAACCTATTGTGCCCGAACAACTCTCGGAGGAATCAACCATTTTGGACCTTGAAGCAACTACTCTTGGCTTAGTTGAAACCCCAACCACTGATTTCTTGGCACCTTTCATTGTATCAATTCAATTTTATGAGTGCCAGACAGTGTCACACATAGCAATGGAAACAAATGTTGTTACTCCTTCTGGGAATTCTTCAATTCCCACCACGGTTGTCACCACAGGAGAGCTTTCATCTCCTAACCTACCGTCATCGGTCTGAGCCACCATAGGCTCGACCGCAACTACTTCACACAGTGGTCTGATTTCATCTTTGGTGGCGGCCACAACCCCTTTCACACCAAGTGCGACAAGCCCTCTGTTCTCATACGGGATGCCTAGTTCGGGTACAAGTCCTATACTTTCCTACTCCACTTTACAGACTTTGGGTCTGGGGGCAGGGAGCTTTAGCGCTCCTCTGCAAGGTCACATGGGGGGCACTCCTGTCCCTTTTAACGCTTTTCCTTACAGAGGAGGTTATATCCCTCCTTCATCCCCTTCACTCGGTGTTTCGCATCAACAATCCGCCGGGAAACCTACACACAATAGTTTATTTGGAGTGGGGAGTCAAGGACCACCTTTGCATAGTATTCTGGTAGGTTCAACATCATTTTCTTGGAACATAACGTTTGGTAACAACACCTTCTCGTCAGCATCCTTCCCGACTGGGGGCAACCCCATTTTTGGACAATCTACTCATGTGCAGGGTACTATTCCTGCATAGGGGGCAAACCTAGTAGGACCTTGGAATTCAGGGCAAGGATCCGTTCCCTCCTCCAGAATGCCGATCTGGGGTAATTTTTTCCACAATCAATGGAACCTCAGACAAACTACTATGCCTATCCCCATGGGACTGGCATGGGGTAATCCTTCCCAAAGTCCTTTGAATACAATGCATGCCCAACAATCTATGTCCTATTTGGGAAATCAGCCAATGATGTCTCCACATATGCAAAATCCTTATGCTGGCCAGAGCCATGGTTTTTACCAGAATCCGGGCTAGTAGCCAAACTTTTCCTGGCAACCTGGTGCTAGTCAAACTACAGGTCCATTTTTCCCCGGTTATCAGCAGCAACCCAAACTACCATTCCCGGTGACTTTACACTTGCCAGATTTGACAAGGTTGTTGAATGACCCTATTTTTCACAATCCGTGTTGGCCTCCTATGCTGACGAAGTTGCCTTCGGACATTCCAAAGTTTGAAGCCAAGCCTAATGAAGATCTAGGAGATCATGTGACTACCTTCCATCTTTGGTGCTCATCTAACTCATTGAAAGATGACTCCGTATAGTTGCGNTTTCCCCGGTTATCAGCAGCAACCCAAACTACCATTCCCGGTGACTTTACACTTGCCAGATTTGACAAGGTTGTTGAATGACCCTATTTTTCACAATCCGTGTTGGCCTCCTATGCTGACGAAGTTGCCTTCGGACATTCCAAAGTTTGAAGCCAAGCCTAATGAAGATCCAGGAGATCATGTGACTACCTTCCATCTTTGGTGCTCATCTAACTCATTGAAAGATGACTCCGTATAGTTGCGATTGTTTCAACGTACTCTCATTGGGAGTGCCGCAAAATGGTACATTGAGCTCGATCGCTCAAGATACTCTTCTTTTGGTGAACTGGCGATGGCTTTCCTTAACCATTTCCAGTTACCTGTGAGATACGACGTTGGCACAAAGCTGCTCACTAATTTCGAACAAACAACAACGGACCATATCTCTGATCACATCTGAGAATGGAGACGCCGAAAGAGTTTAATCAAGGTACCAGTCCCACCAACATTCCTGCTTGAGTGGTTCCTTAAGTCTTTGGTCCCGCAGCTATCCAAAGACGTTGCGACGTCAGGATTTTTTTTCCGAAGAAGATGCCATCATGAGGGCTCAACAGTTTGAGCTCATCTATTCTCAGTCCGGTTTATTATACAACATCTTGCTAGATGTGCCATGTTCAATACTGGATAAAACTAGATAGAGAGATGGACCACATGCCAATGGTATTGTCGGTTCAACACAAACCAGTCCCGCTGAGAAATTGACAAGGCAGTTGCAGCAGTTATCCATACAACACACTGTGGCCAGCCAAGCTACTGCTTTGGCTGCTCCCCCTACCAAAATGTCAGAAGTACACACTGTGCAGTCGACTAACCCAAAGGCCACCCAATAGCCCGAAGGGAAGAAAAAACAACGAAAGAAGGGTAAGGGGGATAAAAAACCCAACGATAATGCTGACGGGGACAACACTGAAAAACAGAAGGCAAGCTATCCATGCAACTTGTGTGTGGAAGACCACCCAACCCATCTATGTCCTCGACTTGCAGAGGCCCAAAAATTTGTCACGCAACAACAATAGGCGGTGTTGATGAACCCATTTCAACATGGGCAAAATCTAACTCAAGCCTTTGCAAGCACGGAAGGGGGCAGCCAAGAAACCTGCCTACCTTCGAACAACCCCTCATCCGCGAACGTATATATGGTTAGGGGCGATGCTTTCATATCAACTAGAGTGCACGATTATAGTAAACCAAGCGCTTCTGAGAAGGGTAAAGAAGCTGACCTCCCATCTCTTCCTCTATAGATTGAGAAGATGTTGGGAGAAACAATGACACGCATTCCAAAAGGTGCATTTAAAAGAGATTCTCATAACCCAAATGCAAGGGCTACCCAAAACTACTTTGTGGTGGAGGATTTATCACAAACCCCTTGTGCGATGTCTGCTTTGGAAGTCCTCCAAAGCTGCCCTGCTCAGAGAAAAGCCTTGTTAACCGCTTTGGGATCTACTGAGACTTGTAATCCGGGTACCATCATGTTAGATACAACCGAATTAAAACCTCATTTGCTTTACCACGTAGCATTTCAGATAGTAGTGGCTTACCCCACGAAAAATTTTACTCGGAATATCTTCCGCACGATGGTCGATGAGGGCGCCTCAAAATGTGTTATGTCGTTGGCATGTTGGAAGGCCATTGGCCAACCCGTTTTTTCTCCATCACCTACTCTCCTCACTGCTTTCGACGGTCGTTTGTTCCGACCACATGGCATCGTTCCTTCTTTCCCTGTGCAGTTAAGAGGGAAGACCATGTGTATCGAAGTAGAGGTAGTCGATACTCCCCTCAACTATAACCTCTTATTAGGACGGAGTTGGACTTATGCTATGCAAGATGTGGTTGCTACAGTTTTCTGGGTCTTGTTGTTTCCACACGAGGGTCGGATAGTGACCATCGATCAATTGTCTTTCTCCAGACCTGACCCAACTTTGGGGGCATCCACGTTCCCGATGATTGATAATCCTCAACCAGATGTTGTCAACGTAGGGGTTGGTTTGTGCCCATCTTTGATGGGGACCTTTGATTACCCTCCCCCTCAAGAAGATATCAAGTTTATATCCAATCACCATAAGGTTGAGATTTTTTAAGTTTCGTTGTTCCGCACGACTTACTTCGATGATCCGTGGATACTTCCTTCCCCATCAGCCACGATGGATGAGGCAGGGCACCTGGGTATGTCCATGCCCTTATCTACCACTGAAGTAGCATACTTTTTAGTCCAGCAAGCTTCAGTTAACACTGATCCAACTCCTACACAAGAGTTAGATCCACTTCTAGAGCCTATTTGGGCTCATGGTTCTCTCGCTAACACCAGTTCGTTAGACTTAGTCTTGTCCTCTGATGAGGCAGTAATCGAAGAAATGACTAGTCCAGACAAACCTTGGGAAGATCTTCATCACAGATCATATTTCCTCCCAGAGTTAAGCTGAATCGAAGTAGGAGAATTCATCGTGACTATGACTGGAGATAGGTCTTGTCATACTAATCCCTTAGCTACACACAAGATCTATGCTGAGGGTAATATGGCAACCATTTCTGAAATGATACCTATCAATATCTCCAGAACCCCTGGCATCATAGACAATGTTTTCATCGGAGCATACAACTCCCCCGAGGAGATGCNTGAATCGAAGTAGGAGAATTCACCGTGACTATGACTGGAGATAGGTCTTGTCATACTAATCCCTTAGCTACACACAAGATCTATGCTGAGGGTAATATGGCAACCATTTCTGAAATGATACCTATCAATATCTCCAGAACCCCTGGCATCATAGACAATGTTTTCATCGGAGCATACAACTCCCCCGAGGAGATGCCAGGCATTGACCCACAAAGAGTCTATCATGAGTTAACTTTGTTGTTTTTCAAGCTCGCTTTGAGATTTGAAAGCAACATCCAATGAGACTACATTTATGATTTTCGATCTCGTCCAGATTAACTGAGAAAAGTAACCATTATGGAGTCTTCTTTAAGCCCTTTTCAAACTCCTTAAAGATGAAAATATTGCCGAGTGACCTTGTTTCTTCACACTCGTTAAATTGGTCCAGAAGAACGTTCCTTAAACGGGTCTTCTTTTAAGCCCTTTTCAAACCCTATAAACATGAAAAGATTGCTGAGCGATCTTGTGGCCTTTCACGCTCATTAAACTAAAATTTGAAGTCACATCTGTCCGATGGTAGTTTACCCCTTTTTCAGTCTGGACGGTCAACTGTACGAACAAAGGTATACTCTATGGAACTTCCGTTCTTTAGAAGAGTTCTCTCAGGTATAATTTTATCCCTTTTTCGGGACTGGGGGACTAAACTTATGAAAAAGGAACCCCCACGGAGTCCATCGTTAATCTCTTTTCAGACTCCCTAAAATTGAAAAGATCACCGAGTGACCTTATTCTTTCACACTCGTTAAATTGGTCCAGAAGAATATTCCTGATGGAGTCCATAGTTAATCTTTTTTCAGACTCCTTAAAAATGAAAAAATAGCCGAGTGATCTTGTCCTTGTCACACTCATTAAAATGGTTTTGAATCAACATCTAATCGATGCTAGTTTACCCTTTTTTGAACCGACTAGACTATATTTGAAAAAGATATCCCAATGGAGTCTCCTTTTATGTTTTTTCAGACTTTCTAAATATGAAAAACCACTGAGATTACCTTCTCTGGGCTCGTTAAACTTACATCGAAGGACGTTACCATTGTGTGTGTTTATTAACCACATTTTCACATCTTATACACCATCCTTGTGACAATTTGCTTCTGCGTCTTAACACCTTTGGCCGACGGAGGATTTTTCCCGAGTATTATTTTACTAGAACATCAGTCTTGTCCTTGTGCCTTGAACTTGTATGTTTGCAATACTCGTTCCTCCATTGTAACGTAATATTCCTTTATTCTTTTTCCCACAATTATTGAAAAGAACAAAAAAAATCAAATATACCCGAAAAAGGGGAAGGGAAAAGTATTTTCTTTATTGGCAGCATAATGAGTCGCCCTTGGATAAAGCACATCTGTCCGTTTGTTCATCAGACTATGGGATGTAGTACGACCTTAGGAATATTTTCTCGCTATATAGAGTTGTGTCCTCCACCATTTGGTTACCCTTCCAAACATATGGAGAGTTTGCGTTGCCTCCTACTTCGTAGACTTATGATTAACATACATGCTACCTGAGTCTCATCATTTGTCATGCTATTGTCCAGGGGAAGT
The DNA here is from genome assembly GCA_032191745.1 of Picea mariana. Lineage (NCBI taxonomy): Eukaryota > Viridiplantae > Streptophyta > Pinopsida > Pinales > Pinaceae > Picea > Picea mariana. Next base: position 343,251 of record JASDQU010104164.1, on the reverse strand, counting down.
TTGTCACTAAGCCTAAGTTGGCCCCTCTGTAATATGTCTCTTGTCCACATACCCGACCATCCTGAACATCCAATCAAGTCCTTGTTCAAAATCACTGAAGCCTTCAGTCTGATCATCAAGATTATCAAGTCCATGACCGATGAGCCGTCAAAGACCTCTGGTTAGTGCAGTCGTACACTCATATTACACTCCTACCCAAGTTTTGAAGATTTTGAAGTTGTTGCTCGAGCTCTGAAGATCTCATCTCCAGCCATCAGGCCGAATCAGCTTCTGGAAGATGGATACTCTATATGTATATCTTTTTGATTTCAAGATGTAGATCCACTGTGTATTGTTCGCGGCTACTCTTTATAGTTATTTGACATGGATCTACAGTGTATTTGATTGGTAGCCATGGTTCTATTTTATTTCGAGCATGAGTATGCCTGCCTTGGTGAGACATTGGTTCTTTTGCAGACGACACCTCCCGGTTCCTGATCCTTGGGCTCAATCGTTTGGCACATCAGTAAAGATTGGTAATGTATTTCGGCCATCAGATTCTCTTCTGACCTCACACATTAGGGGCAATCTGTTATAACCCTAAATTGCACCACACATGCTTACTTGACATCGGGCCAACTCATATCCCTTCTTTTCCAAATCACTACTAAACAACTCTTTCAAAATCCTCTTTTATAAAGGCCCACGCACCCTAATACATTACTGCACGTGTGTACACGTTGGCTGACCCAAAACAGCCCACGTGGACCGACAAAATCATGAAAAAAGGAAAGTTGACGACGGAACAAAAATCTATGGATGAGTTAATTGAAACTCCCGGCCATGCATGGCCGAGGGTTCGTCCAAATACCTAGCTCCTTCTAGCCTATAAAAGAAGGGGTAGGGGTCCCATTTGGAGGAGGAAAAATATAGCAAAGAAACTCTGCCCATTTACGTATTCCCATTGTCCCAACCCTTTAGCCTTTCCTTATGCCAAAGGAGATTCAAAGCAAAATAGTTGAAGGATAGAAGAAGAGGAGCCTAGGATCAAGTTCAAGGAGCAGTGGCTGGTCTCAACTTTTGTAAGTTGACTCATTCTAAGTAATAAAGAAAATGCTTTTCCCGTCCCAATTCATGAAATTTTTATGGTTTGATTAGTTTATGTTTGGATTTCTAACCCGTTAGTATATAAGTAGTATGCATGCATAGTTGTTGCTTGTCTTAGATGCAGGTCAGCTTTGGAAGGAGTATTGCGAACAAGGAATCAAGCACAACGGAGGATCGACATCAAACGCCGGGAACGAGGTAGGTTGATCTTTCCATGCATTTACTAAGAAAATGGGATTTAAATCTAGGGATGAAGGTAGAAAGTAATTTCTCTTCGGTCATATCTACATGAAAAGTCTGAACTCTATTTGCTAGACCGTAGGGATATTTTCCCAACAACAGGGGGAACAAAGAAAAAAAATGCTCGTGTCCTAAAATATGTAACTTCCTTCCTCTCAAAATAGAACTGGACCTTCCAATAGCACTCGACAGTGGGGTCTGAAGCCACCAAAAGAGAAACTAGTGAAGGATGAAGCAATCAGTTATAATGAGGGGTAGAGGGGGCATATCCCGAAAGAATTGGCGATATTTCCCAATAGGCACACAAAATCTGATCAAGGTGCAATTGCAGCCTGCAATTTCTACCTGGGTAGATGTCCTAAAATTTGGTCACTAGGTACCTCGGTCAAAGTGCGAGATTTAGATTTTCGGCCTAAGAAATGGGTCACGGGTTGGATCCCGTCCAAGAGGTGGGTGCCTCAAGGGGGGACACACAGACCAACCAGACCTTGGCCTTCAACCCTTCACGGGTATCTCCCTGCCTTATGGTGTTAGGAACACTTGACTTGGAGGATTTAAATTTCCCTATTTGACAACTTCTATTGTTTTGAAAATGTGAGAACTAGATAATGGAGAGTTATTTGGATGCCTATCCCCAAAATCCTACCTAGACTAAAAGATTTCCTTTGGCACCTCCTATGGAGGAAAACTTAGTGAGTTTTTAGAAAATTTTATATGTGGTTGTTTGAGAGATTAGGGGTGTGAGCCAATCTCATTGAAATTAAGTGGGAATGGATAGTTTTGTCAAGAAAAGGGTGGGGTGTTTCAGAATCCCTTTGGAGGAAACTTACTTCAACCTCCACGTTTCGAGATGAAAACTATGTGAGTAAGAAGTGACTTTTGTGTGTGAATGAGTGAAAGTGTGCCAATTTTTTAATGAATTAGGTGTCACCTTGCTACATGTGGACTTCGCTTGGTCCTTACAAGTCTTTGATTACCTATTTAACTAAATGTCATTCGTACAACCTTGCAGAATTCAAAAGTCCCTAGGAATTTAGCATGTGGACATGTGGGTCCTTTACTATTCCTTTAACTCACTAATGTGATTTAATGTAAGAAAGCTTTGAAACTATCTTAGATTGTGATCATGTGGGCATGTATGGGCCCGTTACAAAACCTTTAAACTTCCCTAGTGATTTAATCTAAGAAAGTAAATTTCAACACTATCCTATCTTTGTAGCATCTATGGGCTCATTACAATCTTGAGATGTGTTTGAAAAATAAACCAAGAGGAGTCCCAAGGGGGCTATTTTCCTCTCCTAAAGATTTTATCTTTTTAAAGGAGATGAAATTGTCTTTCAACCTCTTTCTGATTCTCAAGATCGCTTTGGAGCGTGAGAGAAGAGCATACTCAACATTTGATATCCAATTTCTAGTCCCAATGCAAGTTTTATATGTGATGTAGAATGATTCCAACTTTTAGTCAAAGCAATCCATCCATGTGGCGAAATAAAAAGAAGAAAAGAGGAAAAATAATGATTTTTAACCCCTAAGTGCCTATATAAGAGGGAATGTAAGTGTGGTGCAGATTACAACATGCATGGAATCATCTTTAAGAAGGCTATGGCTCTTCAACAGATCATAAAAGAGCTTACAATGTGTACGTTTTTGCACAGGTGCGTGGGTTTCAGACTAGACAGAGGTGCACTGAGCGCCAATGTGCGAATTGAAAAAAAATTTTGAGTGCAGATGCGCAGAAGGCGCTGAGTAATGCAGTGATTTTGGCGCACGTGCGCACGATGCACGACTGTGGGCCAATAAACCCATGCACAACTGTCACATGGCCGTGAAGAAAATTTCAGATGGAATTCTCTCAACTCAGCTTTGAATTTGATGTTTTGCAGGTCAGCTTGGGCCGATTATGGTGCCTGCAGGTTAAATAAGTAAAAAGAAGAGTTAAAATAACCCAAATGGGGTAGGAAATTGATACCTTTCCCCAGTGGAGTCGCCAATCTGTTGCGCCTCTTTTGTCACCTAAATGAGCAAAACAGAGGTGCTTACAAGCTTAGTTGGGTTAGCTAAGCAAGAAAACAGTAAAGGAAAGGGTTAGAAGAATAAACATAAAAGACTAAGCTAAGAATTAAACTAGGAAGGGAAAAAACAATTAAACTATTGTGCATAAGGACATAAGAACAAGAAACAAACAAGACTCATGTCACCAATGGAAAGGATTGTATTAGTGAAAAGAAAAAACCAAAGAGAAAGGGAACTTTGGATCCCTTCTTCCTCCAAGGGAGGGCTCTTGGACCCCCAAGATTGAGCTCTTCTTACAACTTGAAAAATCGAAAGAAAGGGTGAAAGAATCGCAAGCTAACCCACTCAAAAGGTGATGTGGATTGCCCAAATGGAATGGTGCTAGTATGCTCTTGATGAGAAAAGAGGTCTCCCCAAGAGAATAGCAGCAACATAACCTTGCAAATGAATTCCTTGAAGATGTAGTGCACCCATGGCCTTGTTTTATAGCACCACTTTGAGGTATTGTGCAACCAACTTTTAGTGTGAAAATGGGCTATTTAGGGCACCTTTAGGTCTTTGACCAGCCACCCAGCCAAATCTAGCTGAGATTTGGATGTCAAATCGACTTGGAAGCTGAACCAAAAGTGGGTGGGAGGCCAACCAACATCATAAATGCGCTGTTCTCAGGTGTGCACAACTTTTAGCGACCACAGTTGAGCATTGTGCACATGTGCACTTTTCCTGCATTTCTTGATGGCTCATGTGCACACACTCCTTGTATAGTCATAGCGCATCCTGATTTTATAAATGGTTGGATAGTTTTGGACCTTTTGGAAATTCATTTTTGGTAATTTTGGTCCATGGGTGAACTAATAGCTGTTTGAAGATGCTGGATTCCTATAACCATTTGCGGACAAAATTTCAGTGATAACAATAGAAACAATCCATGGTTGCTCAAACCCCCTCTCTTGAGAGAAGTTCTAGCCATCCTCATGATGAGGCCTCGACAAGTGCACATATTATATGTTTAATGGGATTAATTTGACCACTCTCTCTAAGACATACGACACACTAGGTAACCCTGACAAAGGAAAGGTCACTAACGGTACAGACACTTTACTGGATCCATCGCCGTCTTCCGTTAGTCCTCCATCGGTTAATCCTCCGTCTGGACCACTTCAGATTGAGAAACCTACGTTTGAATCTATCTTATGCCCTCCTAAGAGCACTATATGCAAAGCTACCTTTAATCCTAGTTCACGTGCCGCCCAAAACTACAACATTGTTGAAGATTTGGCTCAAGCACCATGTGCTATGTCTATGTTAGAAGTTCTACAAAACTGCCCCAGTCAATGTAGAATTCTCTTGGACACTATTGACACTATTGATCCTGAGTCATCCAACCATATCATGTTTAATCTGGATAGTTATGTGTCTCGACTCTCCCATCAACTTGCTTTCCAAGTTGATGTTGTTGTTCACAATCAACAAATCCACCGAACTATTCTGGATGAGGGAGCCTCAACTTGTGTCATGTCTTTAGCATGTTGGAAAGGTTTAAAATAACCAGAACTTAACAAATCCCCAACGATGTTACGGGCATTCGATGGGTGAGGTTTTAATCCCCATGGGCTTTTACAATCCCTGCCCATCCCATTGGGTGGAAAAATTGTCACAGTTGATGTTGAGGTGGTCGATGCTCCCCTCGATTACAACTTGTTACTTGGAAGAAGTTGGTTTTATGCTATGACTATCATTTCCTCATCAGTTTTTTGATGTGTACAATTTTTTCATCAGGGAAAAATTGTCACTATTGATCAATTAAATTTCTGCACGACCGATGCTCGTGCTCCCACTGCTCCCGCTACCAACAACATTCCTTTCTTGGGAGACCACAAGATAATGTATGAAGGCGTTGGTGTTGGCTTACTGAAAGATTCTATCCTTATGGGTACCTTCCCTACACCACTTCCATCGACTACACATCATATTGACACCATCAATATGATTTCGACCACGACTTATCAATCTTTGGAATCATCTGACCCTTGGATTGTATCTAGTCCTTTGGAATTCGATGCACTAGGTGACACTGTGCCACTTAGTTCAGCCGAAACCTCATACGTTTCTATCCAATCCGATTCTCCCTCTTCGGATGACCAACCTGACAATTACTCGATGCCATCACGGTTGAGTTCCTTGTCGTCTGCGATCGACTACATTTCCCCAGTTTTTCCCTCACATGAATCTATTATGGAAATGTTGAGCATTGACGAGCTACCTTGGGATGATAAACATCATCTATCCTCTTTTCTTCCTCCTCGTGAAGAAATTCGGGCAGATATACACTCTATCTCCCCTCGTGATGTTGATTTTCCATCATCTCCCATGCCTTCAACTTTCGATGATTTGCATCCAGTAGTTGACATGGTAATCTCTTCAGTAGGGCTATTGGATCCTGATCTCCTTACCCCTGATGAGACCCTCGACATGTGTCCATTCCAAAGTGATTTTCTTCCATCCAGTGAAGATCTCTTGGAAGTCATGCCGGAGTTTTGTCCCTAGACATGGTGTCTTTCCAGAGCGTTATTCTCTTGGAAACCATAATCAAGAAGAGTCCACGAGCATAGTTTCTCTTCTCTGTAGCAAGCTCATGAAAAAATGAAACAAAGGTCACAAGCACAATTTATTTTCTTTGTAGAAAGCTCGTTAAAAAATGAAACATAGGCTTTGAGCATAGTTTTCCTCTTTGTAGCAAGCTTGTTAAAAAATGAAACAACAATCTGGGGATTGAACCCGAAGCCTTGAGCATAGTTCTTTTCCTATGTCAAGCTCACTAAAAAATGAAATAGTCACTTCTCTTGAACCTTCTTTTCATCCACCCTTCTCCTTTTTCTCATCTAGTAGAGAAATTGGTGACAATGTTAAGCCCTAATATTGGCTCATTACCACTTAATTGGGGCATATTAGATTAGTAATGTTATTTTATTTATGTCGGCTTTAGGCCATTAGTTGTAATTTAGATTAGTAATGTTATTTTATTTATGTCGGCTTTAGGCCATTAAACCTCCTAGTCTCCTATATATACCAAGGAGACATTTTCATTTTGAATCATCTTGTACTTGAACATTTAAGTGGGGTAAAAGGAGGTTTCCCCCTCGAAGAGGCTTACTATCTGAAATTATCTCTTTTTCAAGGCGTTGCGTACTTTTCCTGAGGTTTTTATATGCTATATTGATGTTTGGTTCTTAACATATGGTATCAGAGCTCAAGGTCTTGGGGTTTCGCTGCTACATCTGAGACACCGTGGAATTTTCACTATAAATTTTTTTCTACAACGTTTCAGAAGGAACCACTTGGAGGTTATTTAGCAGACGGATCAAGGTACGTTGGGTTCAAAATTCATCTCCTGAGGCCTTATATTTTCGGAGATACAACCTGTACAAGATAGGGTTCTGGAATCATCCTGAAATGAGACATTGTGGAATTTTCGCTATACAAATTTTTCTGTAACGTTTCAGACCCTGTCCTCTGGAGGAAATTTACAGAAATTATTAAGGTATCTTTGGTAAAAATTTCAGCTTCTGTATCATCTTAAAGTTTTAGATACATCTTGTGTAAGATAGGGTATCTGACTAGTCCTATTGACTAGCCTCAAGAAGGTGTTCCGGGTAAAAAAAGAATAACTTCTTGCTAGAGTATCCAAATTGAGTGGGACTGGTTGCATTGGATCGTGGACAGTCTGTAGTATCTTGGGTGCGAGTTTCAGAATTTTATATATATTATTGTGTGCGGAGAATTCTATACAAGTGAGATCACCTGGAAAGGCCAAAAATCAGCAAGTTGTGGGGAAGTTACCATAATTTCCACTTGGTACATCCAATTTTGATCAGACCTGTGGCATTGTAGAGAACAAATATCAGAGAACTACATAAAAGAAAGTTTCATACACAGAAGGGCCGAAACTTTGGAGATACAACAGAAGACATATTGTCTAGCAGAACCACCTCAAAAATCAAGGTTCGAAAGTGATACTTGGTCAACATGCCACCCAAAAAGGGAATTTATACACCAAATAAGCCTCTAGAAAATCCTACTTGGACTCTTGATGAAGGTGAAGAAATGCGTAGGGACATAAATGATTTACAAAAGAATATAGTAACAAAAGATGAACTACAAGAGATGATGGAGGGTTTAAAATGGGAGATGATGGAGGGTTTAAAAGGGGAGATCATGGAAATATTGAAAA
>JASDQU010104164.1:265846-297069 GCA_032191745.1 Picea mariana | reverse complement strand
GCTCAGTTTCAAGTTAGTCATTAGAATTCAATTGCTTAGAATAGGTGTGTGTTTTATTCTTAGGATAGCATTCAGATAGAGACTAGACGCTTACCTGCACATACTGTGTATCAGCTCAAAGTTTACCAACCCTGGTTTGACAATTTAGTGTTTCAGGTCACTTAAAAGCTTCAATTTAGCAGCCTAACAATTATTTATTTTTTGTCATATTACCATCCTCGCTAGGTAGAATGCCCTGCTGCCAGCAAGCCTGTTCAGTACCCCGACGGGTTTACCTAGTCATACCACATGCCGACAGCCGCTGCTAACAGACCTATTCAATATCCCGACGGGTTAGCCTCTTACACCCTCAGAGACTGGCCCTCCATCTTTTAAGATTTTAATATAAGATTTCTTTATGCAAGAGAATGGGGGACAACTGTGAAAACAACTTTTTCTTTATTTTTTCAATTGGGATGGTATTTATGTTAGAGGATGACTTTACTTTATATTCCTTAGTAATTGTCCTGATGTAAGGGGTACTTAAGCAGGTGTGGCCTATCTAAAGATATGATATAATCAAGCTATTTAATGTGTAGTGGATGGTACCATTGAGAAAGAACAGAAAGGTATCTCTAGGCTCAACTCACTTTCCTCTTTTGTAAGTTATTGTGATGTTTCCATGACTAACCGCTAATCAGAACTCCTTGTTACTCTTTAATAAAGATACTTTACTCACTTACTCGGGTTTCTTGGGAAAATTGTACGAGAGACCTCTAAGCTTGATGGTTACGGTGTCACTTCCTTATACAATGGTGAAGAGTTTCAAGAGCAACTACTTTGGAATGCCTTAAGAACAAGAAGATGAAATTCTTTGCAAAAACATGGCTAATTACAACAACTCATTATTCATTTGATTCTTAGCAGACAACAAGGTTCAAGTGTAACAATGTTTGGAAGAAAAATCCTTGTTTTATATTTCCTTGAACTGTCTACTCCTGCTGAGATAAATACCTATAGAGATATCTAAAAATGTTTGCAAAAAACGCACTCTAAAATATAATAAACTAATGAGATTAATGAGATAAAGTCATAGGAACATGTATCTCATAGTTGTTTTATTAAAAGAAAATGTAAAATGAGGTTGCATTAGACTTCTAAGCTAAACTAACAACATCCAATTTTTTTTTTACTATCCTACCCTACCTAAAAAGAAAGGGAAAATCTTTATTCAAGTGTAAGAACTCTTCCAATGTAACCATGTGCAGAGCAAGATAAGAAACATACTCATCCATATATGAAAAATTTATTGTAGTGATTACCTGGATATGAAGAACCAACCAACCTACTTGTCTTGGCATCAAAAGGTGTTGAAGAAGAGAATAGTATTGTGGCATGATGACCTCTTGAAACCAAATTTCAATGTAATCTTGATGTTCATCAATAGTAATTTCTATGCTCTCCTTCATCATGCTATGCATATACTCTTCTTCTCGATGATTTATTTCTGAAGTACATAAAGGATCTATTGAGATGGATGTTGAGAACTCCTCAATCTTAGGTCTTAATGATTGCAATCCATTGGATGTAGTCCATAATTTTTTAGCTTCCTTCGCATTTTGGCAAGGAAAATCATTTTGTAGCTATAGGATCTTGACTCTTATAATATTTCCGGAGAGGTAGACAAGTTCTTGGCTGCTACCAAAATATGTTCTTCTTGAAAAGAAGAAATCCCGACTATTGCTAGGATTTGAGAAAGTTCCCTCAAGCTAATGGTTGCTTCTGATTTCATCTTGTCATTTGATAAAACTTGGTTCACACAAAGATGATGTCCAAAAAGTTAGGATCTCTTGATGGTGGTGTAAAAGAAAAGGTTGTATTGTTTGGTTCTATAGAAGGCTCAAGTAGTCTTGCCTCCCGTCCCAATACTGTTGGTGCTTCAATTTTTTTGTTCTATAGTGCTCCTTGTTTTAGTCTCTTTTAGAGATTGCTTTAGCTCTTTGGGTTAAGCTAGCTCCTATTTTTCGGTATTGGTTTGCGGAGCTTATGAGTGGAATGTTCCTTCCCCTAAAAAGTTCAAAAGGAACCTTGGTTGTAAGATCTGATTTAGATTTAACGTATCTACCTTTTGGGTCTCTAGGCCTATTCATGAAAGTAAACAAAAACAAAAGGAAAAACTACCATTGGGTTTGGGGGAACCTGTTATAGTAGATGCGCAGGTTCTTACCTCTCGTCTTAAAGTTCCCCCACCACTAATCTAGTGCTAAGGTCTAGGAATGATCTATTTCCTAACTACTTCTTGCCTTAAGACAACTCCCCGACAATGGTGCCAAAAATGATGGGTGTTATATATGCACTAAAAACACAGTAAAAACCCTCAATTAAATTGTCAACCCTGGGTAAGTAAACTTAGAGTTGTAGCAAAATATATGCCAAAAGTAGAAGGGTTGGTAGGAGTATAGTCTAACTAAGGAAGGCAAATATCTAAGGCTAATCTACTCAAGAAAAACCTATCTAATGAGCAAACCCTACTAAGCAAATTGAAATTAAGAAACCTAAGTGCTTTTGGGGAAAGGATCGATGGATAGTTCCTAAGAAAGAAAATGAAAACTCTGTGTAAAGAAAACTAGTTCAACAATAAACAATAAGCAACTATTTAAGCATAACAATAAGCAAATAACCAAAGAAAACTTCTTTAACTTGCCAACCTACATTCAATGAGCAACTACCCTATGAAAGCAAATAAATAAGCAAGTAAGAAAAATCACCTATCTAACCTATTAAAGAAAATAGACAAGTAAGAAAAGACACCTAAATAACCTACTAAAGAAAAAGACAAGTAAGAAAAGGCACCTAACTAACCTACTAAAGCAAAAGACAAGTAAGCAAAGGCAACTAACTACTACAAGTAGAACTTCTCATTGAACAACTATCTAACCTATGAGGCAAGTGAACTAAATGCCTAATGCAAAACTATTTCTAATGCGTGAAAGGAAATCTAAATGCTCAATGCAATGCATGAAAGGAAATCTATTCTATTGAAAGAAAGAAGAATTACCAACTAATGCTTAATCTATAATAAGAAAACTACTATCAAATCTATCAAAGCAAAGTCTATCTGTCTACAACAACAATACAACTATATTCTAATCTATGAAAGAAAGAAACTATCATGCATTAATCAACAATATAAAGAGACTATTCTAATAAATTCAATTTCATTCTAGGCTAATGAAGCAAGTTCATACTACACTAAACTTAGTAATTAACTATGAATTGAAATTGCAATCTAGGTCTAAGAAATAAATTGCATGAAGTAAACTAAACTAGTTCTATTTAATAATTCAAATTTGCAAAAAGAGAAATGCTTATAAACAGAAATTAACAATATTCTAGCATATGACAAGTAATGAAATGGGGAAACTAACCAGCAAGTAAAGAAGCAAAACTAAGCAGCAATTAAATAAGCAATCTGAAAATAAAAACTAAGGCTAACACTACCCATCCATCGAAACCCTGTCAAAGAAAACATACATTAAAACTTTGTTTTAAAATTCTGTTCTAAACTCTGACTAATCTATTTCAGCATACATAAATTCTAGTCTATTATTTAATCACACGGGGGTTAGTGGCTTAAGCTTAAGCTTATCTATACTAACTAAGAACTCATTTCATACTAACAAAACTCCTTCATATTAACCTACAAAAGGAAACTAACACAATTAAACTATAACAACAATTTATACAATGAGAAAACGAAATGACAATTCTTGTACACGAAAAGAAATAAAAATACATCTACGCTATCCCATAGTACAGTTGGAACTCTATCATCCCAGTCCTCCCAGTTTGCGCAACAGACCTTTGTCAACCCCCTTTCCAGAATCTTGTTGAAGGCTTCAACTGTTCCATTGGCCTGCGGGTGGTAGGGACTACTCTTGTGATGTTGAATCAAGAATTCTATTGTAAGTTTTTCTATAGTGTTGCTAATGAAATGAACTCCTTGATCATTGGTTAGGCTCCTGGGACATCCGAACCAAGTGATGATATTCTCAAAAATGAACCTGGCAGCAGTATTTGTCGAACAATCTTGTACAGCTGCTGCTTCTGCCCAATGAGTAAGGTATTCAGTTGCGGTAATGATGTACCTATCCTTTGAATGATTGGTGATAGGGTTGATTGGTCCAATTAAGTCAACTGCCCATTTCTCAAATTCTTGTATAGCTCTAACTGGTTGTAGTGGTAATTTGTCTCGGCTTGACAGCTTACCCACTAGTTGAAAAACATCACATGATCTAGCATATACTTTTGCATCCTTGAAGAGTGTTGCCCACCAAAGTCCTTCTTGAAGAACTTTCTGTGCAGTGGCCTTTCCTCCTATGTGGCCTCCTACAACTCCACTATGGAATTCCCAGAGTATATCCTGTCTTTCATGATCCAAAACACATCGTCTGGGGATTTTGTCTAGTACTAGTTTATACAATTGTCTGGTGATCAATTGGTAATCTGCTGCTCTAACAACCATGTGGCGTTTCTGGGTTGCAGAATATGTTTCTGGACAGGCCCTGTACTTAGGGAGACTGCTACGTCCTCCAGGTACTCCGGTATGGCCTCAATCCTGAACAAGTCTGCATATGGGAGATGATCATCTATTGCTCCACCACTTTCCCCTAACTCTAAACTAGACACGTGATCAGGTTCGACGTTGCATATTCCTGGCTTGATGATAACTTCGAACGAAAATTCCTGAAATAACAGCAGCCATCTACAAATTCTTCCTTCTAGAACTGGTTTGCTAACTATATACTTTAATGCATAGTAATCAATAAAGAAATTTAAATGAGACCCTAACAAATAATGTCTAAATTTATGCAAAGAATAAATCATGGATAAACCCTCCCTTTCTGTTGTTGTGTAGTTGCGTTCTGCTTGCGACAACTTCCGACTTGCAAAATATATAGGGTGATCCATAGCTCCATCTTCAGGTTGTGTTAAGATGACTCCTAAGGAAATTCCTCAAGAATCTACATGGACATGAAATTCATTCTCCCAGTTTGGGAATATCAGAATCAGTGTTGTTATGAGTTTCTCCTTGAGTGTCTCAAATGCTTTATCACATTCTGGAGTCCATTGAAACGGTTCAGCCTTTTTTAGTAGGTTTTCCAAAGGTGCAGTAATGTTGGCATATCTTCGGATGAACTAGTGATAGTAACCTCTATGTCCTAGTGTGGATAGTAACTTCTTAGCACTCGTAGGTGGTGGCATATTCACAATGACCGAAACTTTGGTTGGGTCTACCAATACTTCTTCTCAGCAGACTATATGGCCCAACAAGTTCCCATGTGGCACATAGAAGATACACTTTCTGAGATTCAATGAGATATGAAACTCTCTGCATCTGTCAAACATTAGCCACAACAATTCTACATGTTCCTTGAGCAGGCTATATATTTTCCAATCATCCATATAGACTTCTATAAATTTTTGAATGAACTCTCTAAAAGATGCTATCACAATTCTTGAAAAAAATACAGGGGCGTTCTTNAGAAGATACACTTTCTGAGATTCAATGAGATATGAAACTCTCTGCATCTGTCAAACATTAGCCGCAACAATTCTACATGTTCCTTGAGCAGGCTATATATTTTCCAATCATCCATATAGACTTCTATAAATTTTTGAATGAACTCTCTAAAAGATGCTATCACAATTCTTGAAAAAAATACAGGGGCGTTCTTTAAACCAATTGGCATCACATTGTATGCGAAGGATCCACATTCTGTTATGAAAGTAGTTTTCTTTTTGTCCTCTTCAGTGATCTTGACTTGGTGGTATCCTGAAAATCCATCTATGAATGATTATGCTTCCTTCCCCGCAACCTGTTCTAGCACCTCGACTGTAAAGGGTGTTGGGAAAGGGTCATGTACACATGCAGAGTTGAGACTTCTACAGCCTACACAGACTCTAATATCCTCTATGTCTTTATTGCTTTGAATAACTATCGAGCTAACCCACTCTGCTTCTTCTACTGCACAAATGAGACCTCCTTCCAACATCTTGTCTATCTCCTTCTTAACCATCTCTTTTAATCTAGGGTTAATATGGTATGGTCTATGTCTGACAGGCTTGGATCTTGGTTTCAATTCAATATTCATTTCTCCCATAACTCCTTTGATTCCCTTTAACTATGAAAAAGTATTTGGGAACAAATCTTCATATTCCCGCAACAAACTTTGTATTTCTTGACTAGTTTGCTCATCCCAGTAGTCTCCCACCATAGTTATCTTAGGTTGATCTGTGGTCCCTATATTGATTTTGCACAATTTTAATGGGTGATTGTAGGAACTATCAGTCTGGCTGGGTGTGGTGTTTTGAATCTCTCTGCTCCCCTCTGTCTCTTTGATGGCTAGGTTCCTCAATTCCCTTAAGTCATTTAGGATTTCTAAATCTCTGCTAATCTGATAGCATTCTATAGGTTTCTCAGTTGAAGGCAAGTGGAGATTAGTCTGAAGTTATTAGTTATGTTTGGCACATACCACTAAGTTTGATTTCTGATTAGCATTATATGTACAGAGAAATTATTTAATCTTTTGCAAGACTACTTCAAGCTTAGGGTACTTACTTGTAAATGAGAAGTCCTTGCAAAATTGAGCTACTAGTGTTTTCTAGTCATTGGTTTGTCTTCTGGTTTCCTCGTGTATAAACCAAGATTTTGGGATTGGACCTAGGGAGTGGGGAAATACCTGAACCCATAAGTGAGAGGGTATTCATGTAGCTTGCCACTGTGTCGCACACCGTTCGATATGTATTCTAGGATCCGATTCTCTGCTGAACAGTTGCGCCACTTAGAGATCTGTCTGCATTTCTAATTCCAGTTGCTCCTTATTTTGGAACCTGTACTTGATAGCTTGCTTCACCTCATCCCAAGTTTTGAGTACGAATTTATGATTATCCCACCATCTAATGGGGGTGTTCTGAAAAGATACATCTAGTATCGAGATTATTTGATCTTCTACTACATTTTCTTCCATGTTGTGCAGAAAACTCTCTAGATTTGAGGTGCCATCGTATACTGGGTTTTCTCTAACTTTGGTCCCAACCCATCTGGTCTCTCTGATAGTTACGCATATTCTTGAGAAAATTTCATGCGAACCTTGTTGTGAACTGTCAAAATCCAATTCTGAGTCTTCATCTACTGACTGTATGCTTCTCCAACTTACTGATCCATTAGTAGTAGGATTTATATAATCGTTTCTTGTTCCTGTTGTTACGGTGTACAACTGGTCCAAGTCTTCTCCCTCCATATTTTTTTCTATTGGTTCTGTATACCTGGGTCCTACATATGGATCAAAAGGTTGAACTAACTTGATTCCCTCAGCCTCAAAGTTCATGGTGTCTTTCTTTAAGTCGATTACTGCATAATTTTCATAGGCCCAATCAATTCCAAGCAATGCAGGGCAAGGGTCCTTATCTCCCATGATCTCAATGAATTCAAAATCTACCGCTATATTTACTCCCGCAATATCTATTTCCACATTCTCCAGTATTCCTATGGGGAAGATACAATACTGGTTTTCCATTCTTAACTGAATTGGGGAATATGTCAGCCTAGGTTTTCCTAAGGTTTCCTAGGTCTTCTTAGGAAGAATGTTTACATCGCATCCTAGATCCAACATGACGTCCTTAATATCAAATTCATCTAACTGGGCTACTAGTATAAATTCTTTTCTGGTTTATACTTTTCTTCGTTGCACTCTCTGGGTACTCTTCTCGAGAATATTATCTCTTATTCTTTCCTCTAGGGGTTCTTCGTTCCCTAAAACTAGGTATAGTACATTGTGAAACCTTTTTGTTAGTTGATCATTCCCCAGAATGTTAGAGAATAATTGAAACCAAAGGTCAACTACATTTTGAGGCAACTTAGGTTGTCTCAGCATGGCTACAGGGTCTATGGGCGTAGGGGGTGAAGAAGGAACTTGCACCATATTAGGATAAACAATAGGTTGTGGGAGTTTCTCTTGCATATCCATGATAGGAATATTCTGAAATACTTCCATGGCATCTTTAAAGAAAAACTTTTGTTTCAGAGGGTCATCCATGTCTTCTTTAGGTGTTTCTTTCTGGATTTGAGGTAGAGTATCAGGATCAGCTCCTGTCTTCGCTCCTCCTTGAGTAACAATATTAATGTTGGAAAATTTTCCCTTAATAACCCTCTTTATTTTTGAACTGATGAGGTTAGTTCCTCTTTGTCGTACTCGATCCTCCCATTTTGCAATTAATTATAGGCAGTCTTCAGTTGCGTGCCTGTTGGTTCTGCAATGAGATCACCATGGTCACCTTGGATGAGGACAATATATAGCCATGTGACCTTGCTCATCACAATTATAACATTTCCTTGGCCCTCTTCCCTCAGTTCTTCCTCCTCGGAAGTCTCCTCTAGCTCCACCTCCTCGACCTCTTCCTGGTCCCTGAGGGTTTTCATTCACCCTAAATGTTGTTCAGTCTAACCTGTCTACAAGTGCATCCAATGCTCTACATTGATTGGTAGTGTGAATTTTAGATGCGTAGAACTCAAATTGTATTGTATTTGGTATTGTCAAGTATTTCTACATAATGGGGCACTATCTTGGCCCATGCCCATGGATTCAACAGATTTCACAATACTCAGTTGTTGGTGTTTCTTGGCCTCCTGAGAAAGCATGATATGGGGTGGGGTTATGGAATGGTAAGTTCATCGACACTTGTGCAACTCCTCCCATGGGTCCTATTGGGGGTACCATCGGATTCTGAGGAGGTCCCATTCCCCTTATTCGTAGACATTCTTTCACTAGATGACCTTCCATATAACATCCAGTGCACCAAACCTGTGGTCRTCCTGGTCTGGGTATCATCAACTCTTGAATATTTTATGTAAGTGTCGATATATTCCCTTGTAGTTGTGCCATATTCGCATCTACTGGGGGTCTGGTCATTCTCAGACTCCCAGGGTATCCCACTGTGACTTCAATCTTCATCGATTGTTATAAGGTGTCTATTAAYGTGGCTATCCATTGTTGCATTAAAGGAATCCAAGTCAGAAGCAACAACCCTTGAATGTACCACTCCCTTTGATGTTCTTCATGGATTGGATGTGCCAACCTCCCTATGGAATCTTTGAACTTCTGTTTGTATTCCCAGGCTGATTCACCTTCCCACTGTTGGATCTCGTGCAACTCAGATAGAGCCTACTATTCTGACTAGGGTAGTTTTAACTCTGCTATGAACCTTTTCCATACCTAGCCAAGCGTGAATGCTTGACCTTGCGTTCCTGGCACTCCCGACTCAATGATTTTCATGTACCACTTGAGAGTGTGACCTCTCAAGGTAGTCTGGAACTCGGCCAACTTATTTGCATCCAAAGTCCCTCTGGATCTCTATATTGCTTCACACGAGAACCAGTGTTTATCAATGTCTTCATCTCCCTTAACCCAAAATTCTGGGTATTAGGCAATCGAACCTCCCGCATGGCTAGCCATTGCTAATCTCATTGTTCCTATCAATATGAAATCTGACGGTATTTCTTGCGATCTACCAGGGGATACCAATATCCTCCCTGTGCTTGCACTTCCTGGTTGTGACTGATTAATTAATTGTACTAGAACATAATTAATTGTATAGAAGATACTTGGGGTATGGGTGATTCGGGGCTGGTGCCGCTAGCTTCGGGGAGGTTTCTTTGATTTGGGGGGTCTTATTTGCTTCCACTAGGATGATCTCTTCGGTCGGATTCCCGGACTCTCCTGTTAGCAGGGTTGAATCTTCTCTTTCTTCTTCAAGATTCATGTCGGCTTCTTCCTCTCTTACGTCTGCACCTTCTCCTTCTTGTCCCACCTCTCGGGGACTTCTTTCTCTCTGCACTTCTCTCTCATTTAATATTTTACTGGCCAGTCACTCCTGTCTTCTCATCTTCTGCAACTCTTCCCTCTGTCTTTCCTCTACTTCTCCTGATCTTCCTTCTTTCCTCAACTTCTTAGACTGTCTTGCTACTTTTTTGATATTTCTGAGCCACCACTTCTCAACTATGGCGGCTCTCCTCAAGGCTCAATCATCTCAAGTCCATTTATTGATGTTTACCACCAATTTTTCAAATAACCATTCCGCTCTCTCATGCCATGACTCTCACCCCACCTCTCCCTACCCCAAGAGAGGGTGTTTACGCTGCCATCTTAGTCAGGGACATAGTCAACATCCCCTCTTCCATCAAGAAAACCTTAATCCACAGGCGGATTTCTCTCAACAGTCTTCCCCTTGCGTATTTCTTGAAAACTGCCTCTACTCATGAGAAAGATTGCTTGTTCTTAGCTGAAAATTCAATGATATATCCCTTTAATGTGGTGCTGACCCAGAAATCAATTGCTCGCGTGACTCGACAATCCATCCTCTGAAGTGCTGCTAGATTTTTGGTTTCCCATGCATAGATCCTATTGACTCGTCCTTGGAACTCTGGATCTTCTTGGAGACTCTTTATCCAGTAGAAAAATTATTCTAGGAATTTAACCTAGAAAATATTGTACTGGTTGCTCGATCTTTCGGAGTAAAAGATTGCTTCGTGAGTGTTTTCCACTGATTTTCTCCTCAGTTCTGCTTCTTTCCATATGAAGGTGTCACAGTTGCTTTCCCAACATTGATCAATACCAGATCTATGGATCCATGGAAGCATTCTCTTTACAGGTTCACTTTTAACGTAGGTCCTGACAACATAACCATTTTGTCGGCACAAGTTTAATCAGACTAGGGTCCTTCTCAGTTTACCAACAAAAGGCACCATGTAGTATAGAGTGTTGGCATTTTCATCTCCTCCGAAGAGAAGAAGTATCACCCGAAGCACTGTTGAGATGGATAGATAGGAAGGGTAGGGAAAAGACTTAAGAGGATCCATAGAGACTTCAGGACTCATCCCTAATCTTGCAGAATAGAAATAAATAGATCTGAAACATATATGTGCAAGAATCAAACATATTTACATTAAGAACAAGCATCTAAACACAGAACCATCGAGTAGAAATTATAACCCAGAAAGAAGAACTATAATTCATAAGGAAAACACACAGAGACACATCATATTTGAAAATTTAGGTCCTTCTTCATATTATCTTCAAAATCTTTCTTTGATTATAGACTCAGAATTACATAGCAGTTCCGAGTACAAACTCTTGAATCTGGACTCATGTCGCAAAGCTCCAATTCTCAAACTGATAGATCAAATTCATTACAGACTCAAGACTCGACTTGACTCAACTCCCCACAATCAACTCGTAACCAAATAATAATCAACTGACCAAAAACAACAACAATTTCAACAAAAACGTCAACAACAATGTCAACAACCCTTTTACATTTATGTTCATCCCTATATATAGCTGGGTTGTGTCTTCTATTTTGGCTTGTGTGCTTGCTTTTTCTGTTGCAACCATTTTTTGCTTTGCTGAAATTGCGTTGACTTTCACAAATTATTTTTGTTTCTCTTTCTCGTTCTGCTGTCCATCCTCTATTGAAGCTTGCGCAACTCGTGCTCAGTCAAAACTTGTGCAATTCCTTATCCAAAAAAGAAGGGCCCAACATATCCTGTCCTTCCACTTAGAATGATCTGATAACTAACGGAGATTTGGATAATTGAATTCTCATACCTTGTGCCCCATTTATCCTATCCTTCACTTGATTTGATTGGATGGTTGTTGGTCATCTGGATCATGGATCCAATGACCATTGTCACTCTCCCTCCTAAGTTTCCGATCTCTCTGACTTAGAAGGTTTTCTAAGTGTTCAAGGGTCTCGACCTTTTCTGCTTCTATGAGTCCTAATGACTTTGGGTCTCGTTTGTGCTTCTAAAAAATGATATCTCCCCTGAGATTTGGAAATGAAGTTAACCTTGTCCCTAGAGCACACTTGCTCTTTGTGTGCAACTCTGCGCTATTCCTTTTGAGCTTGATTCCTTCTGCAAACTCACGGCTTCTAAGGAATCCTGCGCACGCTCCTTGTTGCCTTCATGATAACCTCTGGCTATCTAGAAACTCAAACTCTCTGCCTTGTGCTCATCCTTATGAGTTTGTAGATAGAAATTTCTCATGGTCTCGTCATTCCCGATGCTATCATTGTTGATTTCCTGTTTTCCATCATTGCTTCCAATATGACATCGTCATTGTTGTTATTTCCATCAATAACAAGCACACTCTACCTATAAACATGCCAACAATCTCCCCCTTTGGCATTAAGGGCAACCCTCAAGAACTGTGTTGTTCTATTTATACCTCCAACTGTAACATCTAGACCACACCTTTTCTCGCCCTTTGACATCAATGTCAAATAAAACATGCTCCCCCTGAGATGTTGCAGTAATTTTAGGAGGTATCAGATATTCAACCAACACAAACTCCCCCTGATAGAATGGAATCTCTTAGGTGAGAGAAGGGATGACACCCAAATTCTGACGGAGATATTCAAATGGTGTCTTGGCTAGGGGTTTAGTAAATATGTCTGCAATTTTTTCTATGGTTGGAATGTAATGAGCCTGAACAATCTTATTGGTGACCTTCTCTCTTAGACAATGGTATTTTATGGGGATGAGCTTGGTCTTGGAATGAAATACTGGATTCTTGGACCTGTTCATCTTCATCTTCAGTGGTGTCCTCTGTAGTAGGCTCAATATTTCTCACCTCTCTTACTAGCACTCGTTCATCAACCTTTAAATCAATGCAATCAACTAATTTATACAATATTTTATTAAATCATCTATATCCTTTACCATTGGTAGCATATCCTAAGAATATGCTTTCATTAGTCCTGTCATCATACTCACCTCTCAACTACTCCATTTCGTTGTGGAGTTCCTGAGATTGTGTATTCTCTCCTGATCCCGTGTTTATCACAGAATTCCTTGAAATCACTTAACATAAATTTTCCTCCTTTGTTTGATCTTACTACCTTTAACTTGTTGCATTTTTTATTCTCAATTAAAGATTTGAATATTTTAAATTTCTCAAATGCTTCAGTTTATCCTTTGAGACAAGCAACCCAAGTGAGTCTGGAGTAATCATCAATGATAATCATGAAATAGGTTTCCTTCCATGTGCCTTCCTATCTTGATAGTCCACATAAATCCATATGAACTAATTGGAGTGGTTACTCTATTGAAGTAGAGCTCTTTGGATTTAAATTGTGTCCTAGTTAGCTTTCCTACTTGGCAGGGTTTACACACAGGGTTTGGAAGATCTTTTACTGCCTCAATATTTTTGAGCTTCATTAAGTGGTCAAAGTTTAGATGTCCAAATATCCTATGCCATAACCATCTTTCATCATGTTTTCTTAGATGGCACTCTTCTCTATCTTCTTTCAGCACACATGCATTATTATCTATCCTTACGCCTTTAGCCACCACTTATCCTGAGTTTACATTCTTTACCTTAAAATCTTTGGAAGTGAGCACCTCTTCACAGCCTCTGTCACACATTTGACTTATACTGAGCAAATTATGTTTTAGAACATATACAAGAAGAACATCTTGAGCATCTCCTTTGCCATTACTCAAACTCACCATCCCTTTACCCTTGATTTTACCTGGTTCATCATTTCCAAAGATCACATTTCTTGTTTTTCTTTTAATTATAGACATAATCTCATCCTTGTCTCCAGTCATGTGCTTGGAACATCCACTGTCTATATTCCATGGGTATTTTTGTTTTTGATCTGAAAGTACTAGACCACATTTTCACTATCTTTCTTTTTCCATGTGCTGACATTTCTAGCTAAGAGCTTTATCCTTGGATATGCTTCGTAATTCTTCAGATGGAAGTTTGCATCTTTGTGGCCGAAGTTATGATAGTTATAGCATTCGATCTCATCGTTTAATAAGTCAAATATATTGGTGCAACATTGTATACTCATTGGATGTTAAGTTTTATGTTGCAAAGATTGTTTATTTCTTGACCTTGTCAGATGCATGTCTCTAAACGTAATTTGACAATTTGCAATCTTATGACCAAAATTAGAGTAGTAAAAACAGTATTGATGGAAGAAATTTTGGTACCTGAAGGATGGCCTTATTCTTGGCATTTGTTGCTCCATCTTCTGATATCTTTGTTTTTTATCAGGGATCATCTTGTCTTTATTAGATTTTGGTGACAGAGTACTCACATGGTCTGATTGGCTGTTGACTTGGGACTTGATCATATTTACTGGCTCTTTTCTTTCTGGTTTTTTGTTGTTTGAACCACTTACATAACCTAAACCAGTCTTCAACAAAGGAGATATTTGTTTTCTCAAAATGTCGTTTAGTTCTGTTGAGGATTTAATGCTTGGAAGATTTTGGAGATACAATACTTTAAACTTATCCATCTCTTTTCTGGTTTTTACTACCTCTTATTCCAAGGCTTCACATCTTTCCTTCTTCTCTGATAACTATTCTTTCAGAGTGTCCTCTATTTTATTTACCTCTTCTAACTCCACTTTTAGCAGGGTAAGGTCTTCATCAGAATTTTTGCGATCCTTTTCAAACTACATCAACAACTGTTTTTGTTTTCTCTTCTTAAGTCTGAGTTTGTCAATCTCTTCTAAAGAACTGATTAGTTCACCTTCCATATCAACCACAACTTCTTCATCATTAACATCAATTCCTATGATTTTATTATCATAATCCTCTTTGGCCATAAGAATAAATTCATTAACCTTATATTCACAAGAAGAGTCACTATTTGTGTCTCTTGAAGGGTCATCATTGTTTACACATAAACTTTTCTTTTTATCAAATCTCTTGGATCTGTACTTCTCTTCACCTTCAAACTTCTGGTCCTTCTTCTTGTGTGGACACTTAGATGGAAAGTGAACTATATTCATTTAATATGCAATCAACGTTCCTAGAATTTGATCAAAAGGTAGAACTTTTAGAACATTAATTTATTCTATAGCAGAGACATTTGGGTTGAACCTATCTGGCAGAGATCTCAAAATTTTCTAAACTAAAGAGGCTTCCTCAATTTTTTCACCAAGCTCTTTCATTACATTTACTAGTTTTTCAATTCTCAGAAAGTACTTCTCAACAGTTTCATCCTCTTTCATCTTTAGTTGTTCAAATTGTAATCTATAGGTTTGAAGATTGGCATCCATTACCTTCTCATTACCTTCATAACTTCTCATGAGTTTGTCCCACATTTCTTTGGAAGATTCTAAGTGCATAAATTTTACAAATTCTGCTTCTGCAAGCCCACTCAGAATAGCATTCATAGCCTTAGTGTTGAAGGTAAATTCTAACTTGTCATCCTTAGAATCTAGTACAATTGGCTTTACATAACCTGTCTTTACCACATTCTAGATATCTGCACCTAAAGCCATTATGTAGATTTTCATCCTACCTTTCTAGAAGGAAAAGTTTGTTCCAGTGAACAGAGGGACCTTGTTGGTTGAAATTCCTTCATGGCTAGTCATTTTTAAGCTCTAGGATCTACCCTTAAATAAATGGAACTTGATCTGATACCAATTGTTGGAAAACTAAGAGGGGGGGTGAATCAGATGTTATTGTTCTTAAACAATTATGCCCATTTTAAACTCATTACATAATACTCAATGATGATCAAAATAGTGCAGGGAAGTAAGCAATATAATATTCAACATCAATCACACACATGATATATACAGAGATAGATATTCCTGAAAAAAACCATAAAGGGAGAAAACCTCTTCTTCTTGATCTGATAAGTAGTCTTTATTTTTTGTACATTATCACTCTTATGAGCACCAACTCCTTTTGAGGATACCACCTCTGTTTTACAAGAAGAAACTTGTTGAGAGCACCAAATATCTGGTTTCTCTAGAACCCACTATAAGAAAGCACCAAATCCCTTTGTGTTCCATATCCAACTGGATGGAAGCACCAACTTCCAGTCACACAGGAACCAACTTGTACAAGTTGCAACTTGCTGAGAACACCAACTCTATGGATTCTCTAGCACCCAGTAGAAGGAAGCAACAACTCCATGAGTGTTGTAGCACCAAATGGATGGAAGAATCAACTTCTAGTTACACGAAAACCAACCTGTATAACAAAGAACAATAGTTCTCCCTTGCACCACCCTACCACCCTGGTTTTTTTGGCTGCAACCAGAAGGAAGATGAAACTCCCTGAGTTCAATCACCCACTTGAAACTCTGCGGACAACCGTCCTCCCTAGAACCTCCCTACCACCCTGAGATATAAATCTTTGTTACTGAAATTTATTACAGTGATACATGATTTATCAATGGCTTACCAGTCTCATCACTATTCTGCTACACTCCTCTGCTATCTCTACATCAATGTATTTCTGCTTGCATCTTCATGCACTTTCTGTTCTTCTGCTCTGTCTCTGCATGCACACCTTGGATTTCTCTACCTCTCTCAGATATGCATGTGCAATCTATCTCTTTCTTCTACATTTTATGTTCTATGCACCATTTCCATTCTCTACGCTATGCCTCTTTTGTGTGCCTCAGATCCTGCGCATAGCCTACTTCTACCCAAATGAATAACTATCAAAAGAAGAAACCATCTCTTCTCTGTTCTGCGTATATTTATCATGCCAAGTCCTCTACGAAATCATAAACTCAACTCTTCATCCTCTTTGGCGATTATGATGAGTTTGTTCTTCATCAGTGGCCATTATCCTGAGATTCTTTGGCTTCTCTGGCAGTTACAGTCTTCAACACTTTTCCATCTATCAATTGTTTTTATGATGAGTCTTCATTCCACTGGCAGTTACCTTGATACTCTTCAGCTCCTCTAGCAATCACCCTAAATCTCTTTGAATTATCTGGCAGATACAATCACTCTGTTTCATCAGTTAGAAAGAGTCATTTTGTCTTCTTTGGCTTCTAAGCCCCTTCCTTCATGTGACCATCGGCGGTGACCATACGCCTAACCAACAGGCACTTCGTGACTCGCGACTTCAAGAATATTAGTATGAGACATATCGATTATCCCAACTCTCGATATCTGAAGTGGAGCTTACTGACACTAGCCCCTTCCTCTATTTTCTCTCTCGAAGTGACCACTAGCTGTGACCTGGGGCCAAGCACTTTGGGACTTCGCATTTCAGGTATTTGGATATGAGCCAACCCTGACTTTCCCAACTTTCTAACTCTTGAACTCTGACTAACACCTAGAGAGCACTAGCTTCATTCTTGATATGACCTTGGGAGATGAACTCATGTGACCACATGATTGAAGACACATCGAAAGGTGGTTTAAAACAAACTTTGTTTCACCCCGCAATTTACCTCGAGCCTCCACATGTCCTTTCTCCAAAATTGTGGTTTCGATTGCAACCCACCTTCAACATTTTAACGTTCATGCACCTTCAATCCCCGCAATGTGACGGGACCATCGATCTCACRATATTGATAGTGCTCCTGAATGGATGATTAATATCTATCCTCTCAAGTCTGCAGATCAGATATATCCTTCCTAAATCAACATATGTCATTTACTTCGTGATTCAGGCTCCGGGAGTTTCAAATGTCAAACCTTATTTTTCTCCATACGCCAATCTTTCAGAGTCGATGATATGCGGACACTTGTTATTTTCAAACAATGATCAAGATCTCCTCTACGAGTCCGGCCTTCAAGAATTTTAATTCTCAAACTCTCGTTTCTTTTGTACGTCAATCTTCTGGAGTTGATGATCCACTGACGCGCGTCCCTCTCAGATTAACGATCGAGATCTCCTTTGGGTCTCCAGACTTTGAAGATTTCAACTCTCAGTTTTAACTTTATCTCTATCATATTTTTTAGGAGTTGAAAATCCATTGACGTGTGTCCCTCTCAAATCAAAGTTTGAGATCTCCTTCGAATCTCTGGACTTCGAAGATTTCAATCCTCAACATCTCTAACTTCACTTTCTTCTAGAGTGTTTTTTCCGAACTACACAGATTTCTCCCACGCGTCCTTATGGAAACCAACGACTTGGATATTCTTCGGCCCTCAGGTCTTCGACGATCTCATTTCCTTCCAAACCACAAACTCCCAAAGTGATTCTCTCCATAGTTGTGGATCTTGTGCCACCTTTTAGTATTGACGATGGACGGTCCCTTCTTACTTCAGGACTTCGGGACTTTGACAAGTTTCTTCTCCATTTTCCTATGGAGTGTTCACTTGCTGATTAAGTCATAACTGGTGGAGACCGCTCACTGTCAGTTAATACTTCCACTTACACTATCCTTCCACTGTACTAGATCGACGATCGAGAATGTTCATCTTCAGATTAGACGTTTTGTGTCCACTTTGGGACTTTGGTACTTTGGGCAAGTGCTAGTGGTAAAACTTCTGGAGTGACGTAACTTACTTACATCACTTGATGATGTGTCATGAGCCAAGTAGCTACCATGTGTCACTTAGATTTTTGATTTGCAAGTACCTGAAATGCCGATTCAACTTGACACTTGTCATTGTTTGATTGTGCCATGTGTCCTTGCTGACATAGTCTGCTGACATGATCTGCCAACGTGGTTTTCTSTGATCTAATGGTCATCATAAATTCTTGAGATCTRTTGTTCCTTATTCATTTCAGATTTCAGGACTTCGGGTAATTCAACTTTTCAAGTCGTCAATTCTTCCGAAGTGAGATTCCCTAAATAGTAACCTCCTCGTAACTTAGACCCAAAAYGAATGATGTTCGTCGATCATGTTCTTAAATCAATGGCTCAATCTATCTTCAGTGTTGCTCTTCCATCCTATCATGTCCTTCCACTTAGAATGATCYGATGACTAACGAAGATTTGGATAATTGAATTCTCATAACTTGTGCCTCGTTTATCCTATCCTTCACTTGATTTGATCGGATGGTTGTTGGTCATCTGGATTGTTGATCCAACGACCATTGTCTCTCTCTCTCTCCTGAGTTTCTGATCTCTCTGACTTAGAAGGTTTTATAAGTGTTCAAGGGTCTCGACATTTTCTCCTTATGTGAGTCCTGATGACTTTGGGTCTCATATACACTTATGAAAAATGATATCTCTCATGAGCTTTGGCAATGAAGTTATACTTGGCCTTGGTGCACACTTGTGCTCTGCGTGCAACTCTGTGCTATTCCTTCTGAGCTTGATTCCTTATGCAAACTCACAGACTCTAAGGAATCTTGCGCATGCTCCTTGATTCCTTCATGATAACCTATGGCTATATGGAAAATCCAACTCTCTTCCCCGTTCTCCTCCTTTGATCTTTTAGACAACAATTTCTCATGGTCTTGTCATTTCCGATGCTATCATTGTTTCTTTATTGTTTGTCGTCATTGCTGCCAATATGCCATCGTCATTGTTGTTCTTTCCATCAATGACAAGCACACTCTGCCTGTAAACATGCCAACAAAAATAACCTGCAAATAATTGAGCAAAATAGAACAACAATAATGAAAATCACATACAAAGTTTGATAATGGAGTTCACCCAATTTGGGCTATGCCTCCAGGTATGCTTCCAATAAAGGCCTTCATATTAATGCTCGAATGCTTTCATTTGCAATGACCTTTTTACATGTTGCTCAGATGCAGAAATGTAGTGAATCATTGGACATATAAAATTTCATGGGATAAATTTCGCAAATGTGTTAAAACCCTAAATTGCACCATACATGCATACCTAACATCAGGCCATCTTACTTTCTATTTTTGCGAAGTCATTACTAAGCAACTCTTCTTAAAAACCACATTTTTGAATATTTACACGCCCTACACCTTTACTGCTTGCATACACATGGTTTCTACACCATTACAACTCACGTACGTACACTAGATACCCCATTACAACTCGCGTATACTCACAAAAGTTGTAAAAATTAAAAAGCTACAAGGAATTCGTTGAGATTACTGGCTATTGGGTAGTTTCCCAACTATCCCACCGCCTATAGCCCATCACCCAACCAAATAACCATCCTTTTTGTCATATAAAAGGAGGTGTTGGGGTCTCATTCCAAATCTAAGCATAAGAACAGTGAAACTCTTCCCATTTCACTTTCCTCCCTTGCCCCAAGAATTTGCAGCCACATTGTGAGTTTTGAATCAGAATTCCCTATTCTTCCCTTTTTCCTCATTCATAAGCCTATGCCATTTCCCTAGAGAGAATTAGGAGAGGAGAAAGATACGTGGAAGCAGTTGGATCTTGGTGAAGAGGATCCCGGACCAGGTTCGAGGAGAAATTGTTGGTCTCATTTGTAAGTGAATTTGTGACATTAATATAAAGAAGTACTTTTTCTGTCCCACCATATGATGTGTTCAATATTTATGTTTGATTTACATTTTATTATGACATATAACCCACTAATTCATATATAAGATGCATGTTTGTAGTTCTTTGTTTGTTTTTTTGTTTATGAATACAGGTCATCCTTGGGAGGATATTTGTAGTCAAGGAACAACCAAACGTAAAAGGATCGACATCAGACATGGAGTTTAAGGTAGAGTTATCGGATCCTTATACTTTGTATTTTATGCATGAATGTGGGGTATTGTCGGGGTAGTTTTTAAAAGTAGGAGACTTTAGACTGTTAGCTCCACCTGCACATTGAACCCTAGTGTAGTTCATAGGGGGGTTTTCCCACTATAGCAGAATTGGCGACCATATTGAGGAAGCCTCTAGGGTTTTTAGGGGATATCATTTTGGGTGTTTTAATTGGTTTTGATTATCTTTTTTGAATTTTCTGTAAGTTGTTGTGTCTTTGAGGGATTCTGGTATGCCCTACTAGTACTCCATGCCTTGTCATCTTTGACTATTAGTTTTCTTTTTGAGAAGTTACAGAGGTGTACGCGGCTTGCACGAGTACATACGCGCCCTACCTTTGGACAACCCATGTACATACGCAGGCTGCTTAAGTGTCAGTAGCGTGCCTGTGTCAAGAAAGTCTTTCTTCAAGAAGAGGTGGTCAACCTCTTCCCTGGTTGAAGTCATACTTCTCAGGATTTTTCTTGATCTAGTCCTGGTCTCTATTGTTACATTTTTTAGCCTGGGTTTGACGTCAATTAGCTTATTTCTTTATTAAGATATTTTGTGTTTTCTTAGTAAGGATTTGAGACGAGTTAGTGAGTCTTTTTTTATCAATCTGTTTAGTATTGTCAGCAGGGATGATTTTAAGGATGGAAATTTGTTTTAAAATGTAGAAACCTTGGTGACTCTTACTAATCCTTCATATTCCAACTATAAAAGTTTGGCGATATTTTTGTAAAATTATTCAAATTTATAAGGATTTTATATAGTTTTAATAAAATTTTGGCGAATTTTAAGGTAAAATAATTTTATCCTATAGAATTTGGGTGAATCATTTTTAAAATAACGAATCTCGTTTTTGGAAAAACCATGGAAAATTAGCCCATGAGCGAAATTTAGCCCCTAAAATCAATCATGATTGTCAGTGACTCCCCGTGATCCGCAGTAGACCTAAAGTCAGTTTTTGGTCTTGGCTTGTCTTCACTTTTTCCCTTTGACCTGATTTAGAAGAAAAGAAAAAGAAGTCATTTCAAGTTTCTTATTTTGAAGCATAGAAAAAAAAAATATTTCATTTTCTTTGTTTGGTAAGTAGTTAGGTTAGTTGTCTTTCTTTATTAGGAGAAAGAGTGTTTTCTTAAGTTCTTTATCGAATGCTTAGAACACTTAAGTAGCTTGTAGTAGAGAAAAATCTTGTTTTGGTTTTTTCTTTTCAAAGATCTTAGAAAAAGTGGTTACGAAAAGTTGGTTAAAGAGTGTAAATTTGCAAATATTTATTTGTCAAAAAGAAGTAGTTTGCTTTCAATTTTCATTTAATGCTCTTCTCTTTCGTCTCTTAAAATACACCACTAGTTTCATCTCTGTTTCCTTGACTTTAAGACAAACCACTTAAAATTAACGCTTAATTAAAATTTATTAGACTTTATGTTTGTAGGGTCCATCAACTAGTCTAGGCTAGAGCCTTGATTTAGGATGGAGAGGAAACTCTTCATGGATATAAAACAAACATACGAGTCTGTGCTAGGGAGTGTAAAAATTCTAGTAAACGTGGAAGTTATCCGAGAGCCCCCTCTAGAAAAGGGGCTAAACACGAGGTCACGTGCGGAAAGGTAGTGGATATAACCCCTCCAAACATGGACCAAGCATAGTGGGGAACACATATAGAGGACTTATCTTGGGATTCTGTTGATCACATTTTCCACGGAGCTTTGTGGGTCTCGAATCCATTCAAGTTCTTCAGTCATCTTCTGGAACACTTGATTTCAATACTCTTGATAGGTTTCAGGCTTGATAACCTCGTCATTGCAGTCCACCTGACTGTCGATTATACCTTCCTAGTGACTGTTCGCACGCTAGCAACCTAGTTGCCTTTATTTTAGCGACTTAAACAGGTGACTGCAGGGGTATACCAAGGTACCTAGGATAGACATCAGGCCACTCTTTGCAAATTATACCCAGAGGGTGCTTCCGTATTTGAGTTTCACTTGCACCGATAATTTTCTCTATTGTTGGCTGGTGTAACTATTCTTCTAACTAGCTAGTGGTTTGATTTCTTTATCTCATAGGAACTCTTTCTAGTGAGTGTTGATTTTCAACATTAGTAAAATCCCTAGTGTGTCATTGATCTTCTCACAAAGTGGAAGATAAAGAACTTTGTCGGTCACGAAGGCTTTAGGGCCTGACGCTAGTTGAATTGGAGCCACCCCCGCCACTGTGAAGGCGAAGACTTGACCAGCAAGGGTCATTTATGGCGATCGATCCGCAAGAAATTGTACCCGATCCATCCCCAAGAGAATAAATATTGCATTTGGAGGAGCCTACCATTTCTTACCTTGGAGCAGAATCTCTCGGACATTATTCTAATATAGGCTACTATGAGGTCTCTTCCTTCCTCTACTCTGCTCTGATATCCCAATCTTTGAATTTCTCAACTATGGAACAAAAATTACTAAGATAGGAATAGAACCTCTTTCTCTCTTGGTGGATAAGGTTTTAACACCCTCTAATAGTCGCTAGGGTTAGGGTTTTTGCATTCCCCACTTTGCAATTAGTGGTTAGGGTTTTAAGCTCTCTAAAATCTTCTTGGATAGCCATATGTAGCTACACCACATGTGTGAGTAAAATGGCTTCCACTTGGAACTATAATGGGCAAAATGGATGGTCAACTTGTGGGGAGCCTTAATTAAGGTATTCAATTAATACCTTAATTGAATACTTGGGAAGGTTACGGCCCTATAGTATATAAGAGGTAAGGGAGTACAAGGTTCGAAGGAAGCACTTGACGCACCTCAATGAATCCTTAATATTCCCAGTAAGACGTGTCTACCATCGACATACCTCCAGGGTGAAAGTAAGCATAACTAGCCTGCCTATCCATTCGGGTACGGCTAACTAGTGAGGAAGCATAAATTGGGGTACGTAAGCCTCCCTATCAATCCATTCGGGTACCAATAACTATAAAGTTCCAATAACTAGATATAAATGCCAAGTAATAAAGAGTCTAGTATACAAGAGTAAAAGAGACCTCGGGACGTACTTTGTTCCATCTTGAGCCTATGCATGCTTAACCGGCTAATTCGGGAGGGCAAGGGATGTAGACTGATCTCCAGGGAAATGACTATTGGGGCTAGTGGGGGCGGGCATAACTAATGAATTCTAGCGGAGTTCCTGGGTAAGTAAGAAAAGAGAGGAAAACTCTCTCCGATTCTTCTAAAGAATCTCCCTATGTCTGGGAAATATGCATCTCCCTCCGCCCTATCTCATTAGAATTATCCGCCCGCCCACACTATCCATCTAGAGGCTCAATTTGGTTAGTGACCTACAGACTAAACCTGGGTAGTTTCTTACTGATCCTATTAGTAATATCGATACTCTGGTCATGGATTGGACTGAGATCGGCTTCCTCTAGTATAGTATTGACCTTATGAGGGGAAGACCCAGATTCCTGCTATTAGGATGGAATAGTTCTAAAGATTGATCTGGTCAAATGCCTGACAACTGCGAGACAAAACTGATAGCTGCCTAGTTCCTTCCTCTTACTAGGTTGTCTTCACATACCGAATCTAGACCTTTGGGCTTTGCTCGGCTTCCTCTCCCCACGGTGGTCTTCGTGACTAGAGTTCCTTTCCCTCCTTATGTCAGGCGAGCCATCCTTCCTTCTTTATCTTTATGGCTAGCTTATATTTAATCAATGTTATGCCAATTATACGGTAAGGAAAGCAGCCCTTAAATTAGGGTAAACTGGGTAATTTGGGGATTCTTGCCGTAAACTGAGGATGTTTTTCAGTCAATCGGGAAGTCTGGAAGAGGCTTGCTTTTCTCAATCAAATCACGACACCCTGTTTGGTGGAGGGGCTCTTATAAATAGATTCCCAACTAGGTGAGGGAAGGAGCTAAATAAGAGAGCATAGAGAGAGGCGAGCAAGTGAGATAACTGACCAATTAAAATATCCTACCCAACCATCAAGACCAGTAAGCAAGGCCAGCCATTGGGGTCCCACTTTTGAACTCTAAAAGCAAACTTTTCCCTATCAGAGTTCACTCCCCCTTTCCCCTCTGTAAATGCAAATTTTCCCTATCGGAGTTTCTCCAAAGCTCAGGATAGAGAGTGAGGCAAGGCAGAGAGCTACTTGAGAGTGAGGCAGGGTGCAGGCTCGACTGAAAAGGAAAGGGAAATTTCTTTGTGAAGAATTTTGCCTTTCGGAGCAAATCAAATAAGGAAGGTGAGAAGATCTTGCTCGAGAAAAGGTAATTGATTCCTCACCCATAAGGGTGAGGAGAGAAAGGAGATAAGATAATAAGGAGGCACTAGCTGCCCTAGAGGCCTCTAGTGCTATAGCCCAGTAAAGGCTCTTGCCCAGATATGATTATAAAACAGGGAAGTATACTGTAACTACATTGGAGCCATTGGTCAGGAAGCCCTACACAGAAATGGGGCCATAGGATTGGAAGGCTTTGCAAGTTACCTTTGAAATGACTGATATACCTCCTGAGGATGATGTCATAATGACTAAGAGCTCAAGTAGTCTAGTATACAACAAGTATGTAAAGGCCGCCCATTCCAGTGAAAATTGAAAGAAGAAATTAAAAACTAACCCAAAACCACTTTTTGAATGCCAAGGTCAAAGCTTTGGAGACAGAGAGGGAGTAGTTGCAGAATAGATTGGCTTCTATTGGGAGAGATCAACAAGGGAAAGGAAAAGGATGACAGAAATAAAGCCTTAGAGAGCAGTCAAATCACCCCTATAAGGAGCCCCACCTTCAAATAAGGAGAAGTACCCCTAATTACCAGTTAGTTATGGTCGGGATAGAAATGTTTATCGGTCAGGTGCGAACGTTGTTCTAGTCAGATTTCACAAGCCATTTGTTAGAACATAGGTATACTTTTATTTTCCAGCTGGATGTGAGTTCACTGTATTATTTCTCTTAGGAGGGATTAAAGGAAAGGTTCACTTGGCATCATTCATAGGTCAGATAGCCTAAGATTAATATTACTAACCTACTACCTCACTAACCTTTACTAACCAAATTGAGCCTCTAGATGGATAGTGTGGGTGGGCGGATAATTCTAATGAGATAGGGCGGAGGGAGATGCCTATTTCCCTACTCCTTGTTCAGTAAAGCATTGACCTCTAAGTAAGTACAGTGGGGGGAGTAGAGTGTCAGTCAGCACTATAGCGCTCGATAGTATAGTGGCCCGAATTAGCCGCTTGGTATAGCACTACTCTTAGCTTCACACATCATTAACAACACCGGAGCACTATTCATACTGGCATCCACACACTCTATATTGAGCCTAATCAATCCATTTGCACGTAGGGAATAGATATGTTTCGTTTTGGACCCCCTCTCTACTGAATGAATATTTTGGGGTGGATGATATAAATATAGAAAGGGAGGTGGGTGTTGGGTTTAGGCAAAGTGACATGTCCTGAAGTCTACCTTATGCCTGTAATTGTCCAATGGTCTGCCATGGGATACAATGCAGACAAAAGGTGTATAGTTCTAAAAGTTGGTCCCCCTAAGATCTCTATCACCCCAGAATCTATTAGAAAGTGTTTTTATATAGACGTTCCTCCTACTACCTCAGTAAACCCCTCGTACCACGCTCACAAATTTGAAACTCGGAGTACCACACAAAGAATGTTGCCTATATTTTGACATGTTCATAGACAGCTCCAACCGACCTCCTTTCCAGATCAGTGAGTTTAGATTATGGGCCATGGATTATGTAGGCATGCTGGTTAGGGCCTTAGGTGAAGAAGATGACGAACTGGTGACAGCCCACCACTTAGTTATGGCCATAGATTGAAATACTATTCCTTACTCATTCATTTTATTATATTCTCTCTTTCCCATCACAAAGATGTGTTTAAAGAATTGGGCATGAGTAGGGATGATACGGTTCCTGTTCATATGTGGGCCCCAATGATCCATAAAAGGGCGGATATGAGGTTGTATTCAAAGTTCAATGATCTGTTTGCAGCGCGGTATTATTACTTCTCTCTCTCCAGCCCATGCCAAGACTGCCAGAATGGGGCTTGGACCTCAGGTTGGGTGGGAGTCTAAGATGGGGTCAAAAATAGGGGACTAGTTTGAGAAATAATATTTTTCCTACCCTTCGATCACTGGCTTTTCATCACCATTTTTGATACAAGTTATCCCCCCAAGGATAAATCATCATGAGCGCTAGTTAGTTTTACAAGCAACGATGGAAGAAAACGTTGCTACTTCATCAGGGAGTCCTCACACTCCTTCTATGACTGCCACTACAGGAGACGTTCCACCTCCTAACCCACCTTCACCGGTCTGGACCACCATGGTATCGATCGCCTCTACATCGGGCAGCAATATGATTCCATCTATGGCGACAATCACTGCTCCATTCACCCAGAGTGCGACAGGCTCTCCGTTCTCATATAAGATGCTTGGCTTTGATACGAACTTTGTCCTATCCTACTCCACCCTATAGACCTTGGGTCTGGGGGCAGGGAGCTCTAACTCTCCTCTACAAGGGTCCATGGGGGACACCTCAACCCCCTATAATGATTTCCCTTACGGTGGGGGTCATATACCTCTATCGTCCCCCTCGCTAGGTGGTGCTCCCTAGTAGCCAACCTAGCTGAAAATGAACTACAACTTGTTCAAAGAAGCTAGTCAAGGACTTTATTCCAACACCATGTTAGTGGTTTCTTTGTCATTCTCTTTATTCAACGTGTTTGGTAACAATGCATTCTCCTACTACCGTCTCGGCCGGGGGAAACCCTGGTTTTGGATCACAAAATCCTGTGCAGGGTATTATTCCTGCATAGTGGGAAAAAACCTCTCAAGGAACCTGGAATCCATGGCAGGGATCGATCCCCTCGTCAGGGATGTTGACCGGGGGGAACCCCTTCTATTGTAGGAAAATCTGCCTGCGGACAAGTAGATCGACCTCTAAGGCTTGACCTTAACCCTAGACAGAAAAATGCTTAACGTGGACACTGAATTTCTTTCAAATCTATCTAAACTAATACATGAGAAGGAAGGATGATAGAAGTACCTGTTATTGATGTTTGTCCCTGCACGCTCTGAGTTGCGCTCCAATCCTTTGCTTCTCGCTGAGTCCTGCGGGCAAAACAAGATACGACTACTTCCTACCCTATTGATATTAGCTTGAAAATAGATCTACCATTAAATGATAAGTTCATGTAACATCAGACACAAACTAGAAAGAAACAGGCCAAGCATTTCATATTAATGATAATAACGACAGCAGTACTTACAATCATAGATGCGAATGCGACAGCTTCGTCAATTCCTCTTCGTCTAACCCTTGCCTGAAAGATCCATGACCTGGATAACAGTAGCTTCACTGATCACTCTCCTTTAGCTGACTGTAAGTTTCCTCCAAGATCATAAGTTTCACATATCCAATTCTTCCCCCAAGCACCACTTATGATATCATAAGTTTGGTGTGATTCTCTCTTTTCCATCCCCCTTTCACCATTAGAAAGCTTTCTTATATAGCCTTGGAGAGGCTCAACAATCTTGAGATATCCTTGGGGAAGGTGAGGATTTTCCTCCTTCAGTTGAGGATCTGCTCTAGGATCATGGTTGGACTAGGGATTCGAATCCAACTACCTTCCAAGAATGAAAAGATGCTTCCCCCATTCATCTCAACAGCTTAACAACCACCCAGAATAGGTAGCACTCCCTCAAAAGGGCCATCAGAGCGTTGTAGCACTCCCTGGTAGGCTTCAAGGGAGCGCCAGCGCTCTCAAGATCTATAACGCTCCCTTAAAAGGGGAAGGGGAGCGTTATAACGCTCCCTGACAGTGTAAGGGGGAGCGCTCCCCTCCAAAACTCATTTTTTGAAGTGCTTTCAGATGGCAAAAGGTTTGCAAGCCTGCTGACTCATTTCTCCTCTTCCAAATCAGATGTTTGAGGTGTTTCAAGTGTCTTTCTCATGTCATTATAGGCATGACATAGGCATCATGGCAATATTCCTTCTTTGACACCTGCGACACTTGTGAGAAACATGCGACACTTGCGACTTTGTGAGCAAAATGCGACACCTACGACCTTTGTAATGACAACACTTGCGACACTATCAAAGTGAGTAATTTTGATGTGTAACAGATTTCCCCCCAAAGTATGAAGTTAGAAGATGCGAACTGATGACTAAAATAATTGTAGACTCTCAAGAAAGGGTATAAACTCGGAGAACCTGACGGAAGCTGCACACAAACATCCAACATATATCATGACATATTTCAAAACCCAAGGTAGGCATACCTATGCTTGGGTGATCAAGATTTAGTAGGATATGGCCGCCATAAAATACACTGCGGATCCATAATCGTATTGATAAAAAGGGTATAGCCACCAAATATACAATGTGGATCTATACTCTGATGATTCGAACTGATCGTAGCCACGAAGAATACACAGTGGATCTACGAGATGAAAAGACATAGCCACGACCAATACAAAGTGGATCTATGTAACAGTGTATGTGTCATTTGTCCAATAGAACTCCTTCGCAGCCTGGGTGAAGCATATATCAAAGTGATGGCTCAACCTAGGGTCTTCATACCAATCCCAATATGGTACGAATCTGACCATGTGAATAGATGTCTTGATGTCGAACATGGCAGAAACCACTTGATTACCGGTCAATGGTGTGAACCGTTAACAAGTGCGAGGGAGATCACCATTAATGTCAATGATTCCCAAGGTACCTTAGTACATTCCAATGAATGCGAATGGATGAGCTGAAGTCGAACACCCATGGAATCATTCGATCAAACGTCAATGATGTAAACCTACTGTCGAATGTGAGGAAGCCTGCCATTGAGGCATGCAGGTCCCAAAGTACTAATTGGTTTCTAAGTCTAATTCCCAGATAATGTGTTGGAGTCGACAGGAATAGACTCGTCGAGGGAGGGCCTTAATGTATCCCCCATCAATGACACGAAACAGACATGGAGATATAATTGGTAGATCAAATGGACATGGACTGACACAGGTTTTGAGGCAAGATATTTGGGATGGCTGACTCTCGAGGTGGATACTTCCCTTGAACACTGAGGCACGACAGCAAAACATGACATGGACCAACACTATGCAATGGATACTGTGACTTGCGTCGGGTGACCCAAAGGAGTGAAAGGAAACTCAAAGGATTGGCTTAGTGCAGAGGTTCAGTGGATTATGATATGTGCAAAGTGACAAAGTGTCGTGTTCAAGGGCGACTCTAAGAAGTGCTGGATGATGTTCTCAAGAGACTGCTTGGCTTGCTCCTTTCAATTTTTTCCCCCATCCAGATAGATTAGTACCTCTTTTTTATTTAATGAGCTCGAGGAGGATAACACATGCTCGATATAACTCACCTTCGGTAAGTTCCTCTTCCTTTGTTTAATGAACTAGAAGAAGTAAGGGTTCGTTCCCATATGGGCCTGTCAATGTGTGCTTTAACGAGTCCAAAGACAGAAAACTTGAAGGTTTTTTAGGATTATAGAGTTTGGAAAAACACTTAAAAGAGAACTCTCTCAGTTCCTTTTTCATACATTAGTCCAATGAGACCGAAAAAGGGTTAAACTATCGCTCGAAAGATGCTCTTTCTGACCTTTTAACGAGTGTGAAAGAAAGCAAGATCACTTGACAATCTTTTCATATTTAGAGAGTCTGAAAAGGGTTTAAAGTAGACTCCAGGGGGGTTCCTTTTTCATGTGTTTGTATCCGTACAGGTCCGAAAAAGAGATAAAACTTTACCCGGTTGCATTCTCATGTATTTACGAGCACGAGAAAGAACAAAGACTAAGCTCGGTATGCCCCCATCTTGAAAGCTAGTGGCTTGACTCCAGAATGATCATCAAAGGCTGGAGACATGCCCCCCAAGCTTCAATTCATTCACCAACTTTGAGGTTGTCACCAATTTTTGTGCTAGATGGAGAAAAAGGATACAGGTGGATGAAATGAAGGTTCAAAAATGATACCTAACGAAAGACTTGACTCAACATCTACGAGATCTGGTGAAAGACTGAACTTGGAGGGAGAGGTGATTGTTTCATTTTTTAACCAGCTTGACACAGGAAAAGAACTATGCTCAAGGTTCCAGGTTTGATCTCCAGATTGCTGTTTCATTTTTTAACGAGCTTGCTACAGAGAGGAAAACTATGCTCAAGGCCTTTGTTCCATTTTTTAATGAGCTTTCCATAGAGAAGAGAAACTATGCTCATGACATGCCCCCAGCATGAAAGCTAGTGGCCTCTGTTTCATTTTTCAATGAGCTTGCCACAGAGAAGGGAAACTATGCTCATTATGCCCCCAGCATGAAAGCTAGTGGCCTCTGTTTCATTTTTTAACGAGCTTGCCAAAGAGAAGAGAAACTATGCTCATGATTTCTTGATCATGGCTTCCAAGAGGATAACACTCTAGAAGGATACCATTTCAAGGAAAAAAACTTGGTCATGGCTTCCAAGAGATATTCGTCATATGGAAGAGAATCACTCTGGAAGGAACACATGTCGAGAGTCGTGACAGGGGTAAGGAGATCAGGATTCAATAACCCTATCGAAGATATCACCATGTCAACTACCGGATCCAAATCGTCGAAAGTTGAGGTCATGGGAGACAACACCACATAATTGACATGCGGCGGGGGCGATACTGTCTGCATATAAGAACCACTTAGGGAGGTAACCCAGTCGGGGCCGATGAATGAAAGTTGATCAATAGTCACAATTCTTCCATCGTGAGGGAAAGATATCACACGGAAAAGAGTGG
>JASDQU010104164.1:228901-265796 GCA_032191745.1 Picea mariana | reverse complement strand
CAGTTTTCCCTCCCAAAGTTACAGGAAACTGAGGAAGGATCCCTAAGGGTTGACTAGTTCTTTTGTTAAAAGCTAACAGATTCTGTGTAACCGGTGCAAGTTGTGGATAACCCAAAGCGTACCAAGCAACAAAAGACAAAATACTAACGAACGCACCTTCATCTATCAACGTTTGAGGAACGTCCCGACCACGAACCTGAACCGTAATCTGGAAAGGAACATGAGAGGGAAGACGAGGTCCAGTTAGTGCACCCCAATAAAAAAAGATGGCTTCATTACTTGGAGGGGGTTCCATAGGAGAAGGAGGAATGCCCCCAGGCACGGTAGAGTCTGTATTAACGAGAAAAACATGGGCAGTATCGGGTTTACTCTCTAGAAGGAGAGTAGGATCGACCGATGATTGGATCGGATCGACCAATGGTGGACTTGGATAGACCACTTTGGCACTCTTCAGAGGAAGAGTGGGACTAACCGAGGAAGGGACTGGATCAGTCACTTCGACATTCCTCAATGGAGGAATGGGATCGACCGATGGAAAAACTGAATCGACCACTTGAGTTTCATTCTCCAAGGGAAGAATGGGGTCGACGGGTGGAAACAGATCGACCGCTTTTGTGTCACTCTCTAACGAGAGAGTGGGATCAACTGCAGATGAAGACAGATCGACCACTTTGGTGTCACTCTTTTGATGAAGAGCGGGGCTGATCAATGATGGAACTGGATCAGCTACTTGGGTTCGTGGTTCAATCGAGGAGGAAACTAGATTGACCACCTGATCAACCGGACTGATCGAGGAAGGAACTGGATTGACCAGTCCATCAACCAATGATGGGTCAGAGGAAAGCTTACGATAACCTTTTTGAAGTTGAAGTTTTTCCAAAAGAGAAGAAGCTTCGTCCATATGAGGACAAAGGTGAGAGTAATGATTACCTTTACATAACATGCAAGGGAACTTGACAGTTTTCTTCTTCTGACCAACCTGAACATCACTAGTTGACGGGTTGTCATCGACATGACTGACAGAGGTCGATGATGTGGAGGACCACATTTCTAAGATCTGGGTAAGACCGGGGCAATCCCTTAGAAAATGGTCACCCTTACAAAGGCTGCAAGGGAATTTGGGTTTTGGATTCTTCCTTTCAATCTTGTTGATCTCATCAACACTCCCAGTACTATTAACAGTAACTAGTTTCTTAGAGCCAACATCTGATGTTGTTGGGGCCTTGGTCCTTTTCGGGTTCTTCTTCTTCTTCTCTTTTCATTTCTTCTTCTTCTGATCAACCTGGCTACTTGCTTCAGATCTTTCACTAGGCGAAGAAGGAGAAATGGAAGGAGACTTGATGGGCGAAGAAGGTGAAAATTCAACATGAGGTTGATGTGTTGGTGGTGTATTGACATCCAAAGTATTAGGTGCAACTGAAACATTGGGAGGATTTGGGATCACCGAAGTGGGGAACAACCAAACTGGTAATCCAATAGTGAGTCCTAGAAGACTCAGTGTGGCAACATATGGAGGAACAAAGTTTCCAATTGAAGGAAAGGTATAAGGTTCCCCAATAAAAGGGGTTCCTCCATTGGTACTCCCAGGATTCGATGCCATTAACACTAACTCGAACTAAGGTCCACTAAGTAAAAGAAACAGTATACGCTAATAGAATCTAAGAATCACAACCAAGCAAACAGGACCTTCTTTTGATGACCGTACTAGTTGGTGATGAAATCCAACGTCGCGTGATCAAGTCCAGAAGGGGAAGGGATAGGGTGGAACAGTTACAATGGAGACCTACTTAACGGACTTATGCCTTGGTGCAAGATTCCACGCAGTAATTGTGGATTTACCCTCCAAGGATCCCGAGTGAGTTTGACCAATGTCTGCTCGAGGTACAGTGAGACTTCCCATCACCGTCACCTTGTGTAAGAACCTAAAGATTATGGCCACTAAGGTTACCAATTCGCAGTCAGCCCCTGGGCAAGAACAGTCGACAGTCCAATCTGAACGTACGGGTAGGGTATCAAGCCCGAAATCAACTAAAAGGATTCCACGCAGTAATTGTGGATTTACCTCAAAGTGACCCCCATAATATGATCAAACCACCACAATCAGTTAA
Organism: Picea mariana; assembly: GCA_032191745.1. Taxonomy (NCBI): domain Eukaryota; kingdom Viridiplantae; phylum Streptophyta; class Pinopsida; order Pinales; family Pinaceae; genus Picea; species Picea mariana. Next base: position 263,688 of record JASDQU010104164.1, on the reverse strand, counting down.
ACCACGGAGGGTTAGTCCCCGTAGCTCACCCGAATGCAACCTCGTGCGTAACCCCTGTGTGAGAGGGGGATCCCAGGCAGACTACTGTTGGTGGAGGGTCCTAGAAAAGAAAAAGTTTTAGATAACTTTTAATTAGCGTTGATTTTAGTGGTTGTTCTTTATGCAAAGGGGTGCATGGAAGTGAAACAAATGGAATTATGACTCAGACCCAAAGAGTGCATCAAGCATGATAAGCAATCATTTCCTTTCGATGAACATCTATCTAAGGGAGAGAGAGAGTTCTTACACTAACAAGCACGACTACGGAATGCCCTCAAACGATTCTTTTCTCAATCAAATCCTGATGTAATGCAAAACTTTTCAAATACCTTCTAATATGCTTAATCAATCATGAAGATATCTTTATTGTTTGCGTATGGATAATGATCAATACAACATAATGCTTATCTTTGCTAATTATCTTGTCGGTATGAATGGAAACCAAACTAGCATAAGCAAAAATCACACAAACAATACACCCTTCGTAGCAATCAAAACGAAAAAGCGAAAGAAAGGAAACAATCAAAGAGGAAACAAAATTTTACACCCAAAAAGAGAAAAAATTGAAGAACAAGGACCTTGACTCAAATTAAGATGAAGAGTTCTGTAGGCCTTTGATGACCTTCACCAAGGTTTTTTACTCAGCTGATGAGGAGAGAAGAACAATGCGTAAGTTTCAAATTTCACTCAATAGGAAAAACTCAATAAAAATGGTGAAGAAGGCTACAAGATCCAATTAACAAGGTGTTTATCCTTCAAAAAGACAGATGTCAAGGCTGAAAAGGAAGAAAAATTGACTCTCAAGATCACTCAGCAGAGGAACACAGAGGCAAAAATCCAAAAAAATGCAATTTTGGAAGGTTTTTGGGCCAAAAAGAGGCTGGCGCTCTGTTGCCAAGGGAAAGGAGCATTATAGCACTTTGTGCAAAGCCTTTAGGAGCGTTGGTGCTCTGTTAACACTAGGACAGGGGCGCCAGGGTCTAAAAACTCCAGAAATGTCAAAAAATTTCAAAAATTGAAATTCAAACTCAACAACTATGTTGAGTATGATGGGACAAGGAGCCAATCAGCTCATGAAACTAATCAAAGAGGGGTAAACCAAGTCTGACACAATCAAGGGACAGAACAAGGTCAATGAGGAGAAAAATCCAAACAAGAGGTTTCGATTTGAGGCTATCTCCCCAGCGGAGTCGCCAGTTTCTGTTGTAGGAAAATCTGCCTGCGGACAAGTAGATCGACCTCTAAGGCTTGACCTTAACCCTAGACAGAAAAATGCTTAACGTGGACACTGAATTTCTTTCAAATCTATCTAAACTAATACATGAGAAGGAAGGATGATAGAAGTACCTGTTATCGATGTTTGTCCCTACACGCTCCGAGTTGCGCTCCAATCCTTTGCTTCTCGCTGAGTCCTGCGGGCAAAACAAGATACGACTACTTCCTACCCTATTGATATTAGCTTGAAAACAGATCTACCATTAAATGATAAGTTCATGTAACATCAGACACAAACTAGAAAGAAGCAGGCCAAGCGTGTCATATTAATGAGAATAACGACAGCAGTACTTACAATCGTAGATGCGAATGCGGCAGCTTTGTCAAGTCCTCTTCATCTAACCCTTGCCTGAAAGATCCACGACCTGGATAACAGCAGCTTCAGTGATCACTCTCCTTTAGCTGACTGTAAGTTTCCTCCAAGATCATAAGTTTCACATATCCAATTCTTCCCCCCAACACCACTTATGAGATCATAAGTTTGGTGTGATTCTCTCTTTTCCATCCCCCTTTCACCATTAGAAAGCTTGCTTATATATCCTTGGAGAGGTTCAACAATCTTGAGATATCCTTGGGGAAGATGAGGTTTTTCCTCCTTCAGTTGAGGATCTGCCCTAGGATCATGGTTGGACTAGGGATTCGAATCCAACTACCTTCCAAGAATGAAAAGACGCTTCCCCCATTCATCTCAACAACTTAACAACCACCCAGAATAGGTAGCGCTCCCTCAAAAGGGCCATCAGAGCATTGTAGCGCTCCCTGGTAGGCTTCAAGGGAGCGCCAGCGCTCTCAAAATCTATAACGCTCCCTTAAAAGGGGCAGGGGAGTGTTATAATGCTCCCTGACAGTGTAAGGGGGAGCGCCGATGCTCTGAGATAGTGTAAGGGGGGGCACTCCCCTCCAAAACTCATTTTTTGAAGTACTTTCAGATGGCAAAAGGTTTGCAAGCCTGCTGACTCATTTCTCCTCTTCCAAATCATATGTTTGAGGTGTTTCAAGTGTCTTTCTCATGTCATTATAGGCATGACATAGGCATCATGGCAATATGCCTTCTTTGACACCTGCGACACTTGTGAGCAACATGCAACACTTGCGACTTTGTGAGCAAAATGCGACACCTGCGACCTTTGTAATGACGACACTTGCGACACTATCAAAGTGAGTAATTTTGATGTGTAACACCTTCCATGGCCAATGGAATCCCTGGAAAGGATCAGTACCTATGCCCATCGGATCAGTAGGGGGAAACCATTTCCAAAATCTTTGGAACACAACATCAGGAGTAATCCCTTCTCAGCCCTCAATGTCCAATTACGAGAGTTAGTCGATGACGTCTCAACAAGTGCAATATCTGTACATTGGCCATGACCATGGTTTTTACCAGAACCCTGGTCAGCAACCTAACTTTTCTTGGAAACCTGGTGCCAACCAAATTCCAGGCTCATTTCCTCCTGTACGTACTCAATAGCCCAAGCTACTTTTTCTGGAAATGTTGCATTTTCTAGACTTGTCAAGATTGTTGAATGACCCAATCTCTCACGATTTGCATTGGCCTCCTATGCCGACAAAGTTTCCCTTGGACATTCCAAAGTTAGAAGGTAAGCCTAACGAATATCCAGGCGATCATGTGACCACCTTTCACCTATGTTACTCATCCAACTCGTTAAGAGACGACTCCATCCAGTTGCATCTGTTTTAACGCATTCTTATTGGGAGTGCCGCAAAATCGTACATTGAGCTCAGCCACTCAAGATACTCTAATTTTGGTGAATTGGCAATGGTTTTCCTAAACCATTTTCAATTACATGTGAGATACGATGTCGGCACTGAGTTGTTGGCCAACTTTGAGAAAACAAAGGATGACCATATCTTCGATCACATCCGAGAATGGCGGCGTTGGAAGAGTTTGATAAAATTACCAGTTCCACTAGCATTCCTACTGGAGTGGTTCCTTTAGTCTTTGGTACCTCAGTTATCCAAAGGTGTAGCAACGTCGAGAGTGTTTTCCAAGGAAGAAGCGATAATAAGAGCTCAACAACTAGAATTGATATACTCTCAGTCTGGTTTACTTTACTATTTTTTTCCAGATGCACCGCGGTCCATTCTTGACAAGACCAGACAAAATTCTACACCACATGTCGATGGTATTGTTGGTTCAGCACAAGCGAAGCCCGCTGATCAGTTGTCAAATCATCTAAAACAGTTTTTGATATAGTAGATAGCAGCTAGCCAAACCACCGGCTCGACTGCTCCCCCTACTCAAACATCAGATGTACACAATGTGCAATCGACAAACCCAAAGGCCAACCAATAGGTTGACAGAAATAAGAAACAACAAAAGAAGGGTAAGGGGGATAAGAAACCCACTAATAATGTTGGTGGGGGAAACACAGATAAAATAAAGTCGAAGTATCTGTGTAACCTTTGCATGGAAGACCATTCAACTCACCTGTTCCCTCGGCTTGTGGATGCCCAAACGTTATTGGTGCAACAACAACCTGTTGTGTTAACAAACCCATTTCCACATGGGAAAAATTTAACTCAAGCCTCTGCGAACACGGATGGGGGAAGTCAGGGACCTCCTTCATCGTCTAGTAATCCCTCGACATCGAATGTTTATATGTTGAAAGGTGATGCACATATAGCGACTAGGACACATGATTACGGAATGCCAAACATTTCTAAGAAGGGTAAAGAAGCCAAAAACCCATCTGTTTCTCTCCATATCGAGAAGACATTGGGCGAAACAATGAAACGCATCCTGAAAGGGGCATTCAAGAAATATTCCCACAATCCAAATGCCAGGGCCGCCCAGAGATACTCTATGGTGGAATATTTGTCACAAACCCCTTGCGCAATGTCTTCTTTGGAGGTCCTCCAAAGCTACCCTTTGTAGAGAAAGGCTTTGTTAGTTGCCTTAGGATCTGCTGAGACTTGTAATATAGGAACAATCATGCTTGATAGAACCTACTTGAAACCTCATCTCCCATACCACATCACTTTTCAGATAGTAGTGGCTTACACCACGAAATATTTTACCTGAAACATTTTCCGCATGGTGGTTGATGAGGACACCTCGACATGTGTTATGTCGTTGGCATGTTGGAAGGCCATTGGCCAACCCATTTTTTCTCCATCACCTACTCTTCTTACCTCTTTCGATGGTTTTTCATTCAGACCACATGGAATTATTTATTCTTTCATCGTGAAGCTAGGAGGAAAGAACGTGTGCGTCGAAGTTGAAGTGGTCGATGCGCCTCTTGACTACAATCTCTTGTTAGGAAGGAGTTGGACCTATGCTATGCATGAAGTGGTCACCATATTTTTCCGAGTCTTTTTGTTTCCACATGAGGGCCATATCGTTTCCATTTATAAGTTGTCTTTATCTTGTCCTGAACCTTCATTAGGGGCATCCATGGTCCTGATGATTGATAATCCACAGCCTAACGTCGTCAATATAGGGGTTGGTTTGGGCCCACCTTTGATGGGTACTTTCGATTACCTGCCTCCGTCCAGTAATGTCAAGTTCATATCGACTGTCCTTGACTAGCCAAAGGATGAAATCTTTCAAGTGTCGTCGTTCTGTACGACTTAATTTAATGACCTATGGACTCTTCCCTCCCATCGGCCATGATGAAAGGGACATGGAATCATGGCATGGTCATGTCTTTGTCTGTGATAGAGGTTGCATACTCTATAGTTCAACAAGCTTCTGTTGACCCCGATCTAACTCCCGAACAAGAGTTAGATCCAATTTTCGAGCCTATCTAGGGTCAAGGTTTTCTCGCCACTATCGATTCCTTAGACTTGGTCTTTCCCTCTGATGAGGTGGTTATAGAGGCTATGAATAGTTCAGAAAAACCCTGGGATGATCTCCATCACATACATTATTTTCTCCTGGAGTAAGGAAGAATTGAGGGCGGTGAATTTGTGTTGAATATGACTAGAGATAGGCCTTGTTTTATCAATCCTTTGGCTACGCATGCAGTTTATGTCAAAGGTAATATGGAAACCATCACTAAAACGATACTTATCGATATCTCTAGAACCCCTGGTGTCATGGAGAATGTCTTCATTGGAAAGGACTGCTCCCCCAAAGATATTTGAATCTATACTGATTTATTTAAAGAATTCCGCGAAGTTTTTGCTTGGTCTTACGAGGAAATTCCAGGCATCGATTGAAGAATCGTTTAACATGAAATAACAACTTACCCTAACGTCAAGTTGGTTCGGCAGAAGCTTCATCCGGTTAATCCTCAAAAAGCAACAACTATTAAGGTTGAAGTAGAGAAACTACTCAAATTTGGTTTCATACACCCCGTCCAATTGACTCAATGGGTGTCAAATCCCATTCCGGTCAACAAAAAGTAGGGAACGATCTGCATATGTACAGACTTCCATGATTTGAATAAGGTCTATCCAAAGGATAATTTCCCCACCCCATTCATTGACCAGATCATCGATGAATGTGCAAGTTGTGAGGTCTTTTCTTTCATGGATGGTTTTTTGGGATACAATCATATACAAATGAAGCCCGAAGACCAGCATAAAACAACTTTTATCTATCCATGGGGTACATTTTCTTATTGAAAGATGCCTTTTGGCCTAAAGAACGTTGGAGCCACTTTTCAGTGGTCCATGTCTTTTGCTTTCCATGATCTCAAACACATAGTCGAGGGCTATCTCGATGATTTATCATTACGATCTCGTAAGAGAGCTGATCATCCCACACACCTACGACTTATCTTTGAGCGATGTCACTACTATCAGATTCACTTGAGTCTTAACAAATGCATTTTTTTCATGACGTCGGGTCATCTTTTAGGTTTTATAGTTTTTACAATAGCGATCATGGTTGATCCTCTAAACGTTGAGGCGACAGTTCAATTACCTCCTCATGCAGAGTCCCTCAGCTTCAGAGTTTACAGGGAAAAGCCAATTTTCTTTGGCGTTTTATCACAAACTATGTCGAGATCTATTGTGATACTTATATGTTTAGTATAATGCACTCATTAATTATCAATCTGGGATTCGTAATCAATAGAATTACAAGACACCAGTGAGAAAGGTAATTTCTAATGTCTTGAGTATAGAATTAAACTAGACTATGCATGCTGGAAACAAATCAAAATAGCAAACTATAATGCACTTTGGTTGTCTTTCATAGAGAGGCTATCTATTCCATCATGGCACATGCAATTATGAGATGGAATTGGTTTGATAGATCAACTTTGATATCTGACCCATAAAACTAACTATTCAATCCACACTTCTGAAAGGAAACCACACATCAATCAACAAAGCATAGCATGGGTAGTTCAATAGTCAATATGTTGGTTCTGCTGTGGTTCACAATGAACTTCACTAGTTCTTATCCAAGTAGTTTTGACTATTGCTGCCACCATCTATGATCACTCAAGGAAATCAAATTCATGAGAACAAAAATAAGGCATATGCAAAAACAGAGCAATTAAATATCTCTAAGAAATTATAGAATGGAAATCTTAATCTAAGTTGTACTGCTATCATCTAACAGAGTTAAAGCTTTAGCTAATTCAATGTTTATACTACTGAAAACAAATACTAATGCTACTCTACAAAGAGGCTGAACTTTGTTGGGTGGTGGGCCCTTGTTGCTTCAACAGGTCAGCTATTGAAATCTACATGAAGCTTGTCTTCAACACACACATTACTCTCACTCACATTTCAAAACATAAAACCAAACTTTCGTTAACAACTCAACTCACACTTAATCATAGATAATCAGAATATGAAGATAAATGACATTCTATTAATATTTACTTAGAATATGTTCTATGCTATCACACGCTACTTCACATATTGGCAATATGCTAACTCTCCTACTACTTCTACCATCCTTTCCATGGCTATTTAATAGTTTGTATCATGAAACACAAGGAGGCGAAGTGATTTGCAAATCAGTCAATTGTTAAGTTCAATCATTCGGTTACATATTTAGCTTCATCCTCATGACACGAAGTGCATGAGGATGAGGCAATCAACAAACTATTCTTATCATAGCAAATAGACATCCACCAATTGACTTAGGTGAGATCTGGCACTTAACTTAGTGCATTAGGCTCTTCCATATTAGTACCGGATCATAATAGGTAGATGGTATCGGATCATGACAGTGTGCAAAAGGTGGTACCGGATCATGATAGTGCATGGTCGTTGGTACCGGATCATAACAGTGTGTGTTGGTACTGGATCACAATAGATGCTATTTTAGTACCGGATGCACTTGGTAACGGATTCGAAAAACAGCAGTCTTGGTGCACAGGTACTGGATAGATGAGTTGGTACAAGAACACTAGACATCTAGAGGTCAAAGATTCACATATGACAAATTGAGAATTAGTACATGAAATATTTAATTCCTCAACTCTATAAACCACAAAATGGATGAATTAACCATACTTTACCTTATGACCTTATTACTAGCAAATGGTAGCATTCTTGTCATTCACTCAAGCTTTAGGTAGGCCAAAAAGGTATAGGTGAAGAGTATAATAGGGTAATGGGGATGTCAATTTCGGGTCTCAACATTCCCCCATGCCAAAATCATTGCATGTCCTCATGCAACTGAAAACAAAACCCAAATTTTTTTAAAACTTGAGACTGTGTTCTTTACTTTGGTGGATCAATAATGTTGATGCCTAAGCCTGTTCTCTCAGCTCCCTTTTGATGACCCTAACATATTGTAGGAGTTGTAATACCTTCTTGAGCTTGTTAGAAGTCTCTTCATGGTCGTCTTGAATTTGTTGACTGGTTGCTTTCAACTGCTCATTTTCCTTTTTGATATATCTGTCCAAGAGTTGGTATTCCTTCACTTCCTATTGGAGTTCCTGATTTTGTTTTTGCAATTCCCCAATCCTTTTCTTCATTTGTTCTTATGTCAAGGTCTTTGTTGACTCTATCATTACTGGTTGGATGCACTCCCTTTCCTCGACTTCCTCCCTCATCCCACATAAAGTAATAGTGGCTTGCTCCTCGATCAAACTCGAGATGTCATATTGGATTGGTAAATCCTCAGAAGGGGAAGTAAGGTTGATTGGATCTTCTGGTGTACGAGGACTGACTATTTTTTTTCCCTTTTTTACCATGATCCTCATAGTTCTTTTACAAGGAGGTACTGGATCAAGGATGCTCACAAGCTTCCTTTTCTTCTTCTCTAATTGTGAAATGGTGACAGGGGGTTGTGCCATAGACTGTTTACTTTTAGTTTCTAACCTATGCTTCCCTTTATTCATCATTTTCTGATGGTCCTCTTTCTCAACTACCACTGTTGAAGTCTCCTCTACTAATTTGTTTTTACCTTTTGATTCAGAGCTTTTAGAAGTATTGTTGACTTTGGAAGAGGACCCTGCTTTTTCATGTTGTCTCACTACCCTAGATGATGGTGGGGTTGTCTTATTCTTCTTGATCTTTTTCTCTTGGGGTTCCTTACTTTTCTTTGGAGCATGTTGGGTTTCCTCCACAGATTTGTTTTTTGTGGGAAGGTGTTGTGTTATAAGGGTTTTCCAACTAATCCTTTGTTTCCTAAGCTCATGTAAAACTAGCATTTTAATGAGACCTTGATAGTAAATGCTAGTCTTCTCTATTTTGGAGATGAATTTAACACCTCTTATTATTTTATTCAAACTCATCCATAGAAAATATGGAAAATCGATTTCAGGGCCTCCTTCAAAATGAAATAGAAGCCTAAGGTGATATATGAAGGTCACAGCATACCTGCGTTCACAAGTGATAAATCATTGAAGACTGGTAATCATTGGATGGTATTCTTCTTTGATGTAGTTCCTAGGGATCCCCTTCTTCCATTCAGGGTGCTGATGATCTGCCTTCAAGAATTGTTGGCACATTTCTTTGTTAATTCCTACACCTTTGAAGTATTTGGCTCCTCTGCTAAGTAGTCCTGTAACCTCTCTTAAGGTTGCTTCATTAATTATCAGTTGTCAATTTCCTATATGTGAAATCTCTCCATCATAGCTCTGTATAAATACATGAGATATCTTCTCATGCCAGCCTGTAAATTTTTCCAGAAATGGTATCCACCCCAATCTAGCATATGTTTCTTGACATAATTGGTACTCCTCGATTTCCCTATAAATTTGGAAAACTGGTTCGTGTCTAGTAATGACCATCATTATAAATTGAGAAAAGGATCGGGCTGTAGAACAAGGGTTTAGTTAATTGATGAAGGGTTTGGTACCGGAAAGGAGCAGGCTCAGGACTGGAGAAAAGATCACGACAAGGGGAAATATGGTGATGGTATTACGAATGGTAAGTTTAAGTAAGGGTGTTGTAAGGAAAAATTATGACCAAAAGAGGCTTATCTGGATGGCTTCACCACCAGATAAGCCATTTAATTTCTACCCATTACTGTAATGATGAGGATAAGACGTCGGGTGTTCAAGGCATCATTTTGGGATTGGTGATTGGACGTTCGGGTGGTGAAATTAATGTTGTATCGTGGTTCATGGTATAAGATAGGTTCGTGAATTTGCTGAAGGACGAAATATATTCGTGGCTTATCATTGCTATGCATGCTTCATATTTTGATATGATTTTTGCCTTTAAACATGTTCAAGAGCTATGAGAGGATTAATTAGGTTTAGGGATATGGGTATGAGGGATAGGCGCATGGGTTTATTACTAAGGTCGTAAGATCTAGTATAGCTTTTCATATTTATTGTAGTTTTATGAGCATAGGAAAATAAATACCATGTTACCTTTGCTTTCACCTTTGTATGATTGATACCCATAGCATGTGTGACTGCTTGTAAATTGTCAGAATTCATCCTTTTAGACTGAAGCTTCTTGAAAGCTTGGTATGGGAATGTCATGTATTTCTGATGTGCTTATCTTCTTTTGTATTTGGTTCTGCTGGGTGATCATGTAATTCTAGAAAAGAGTTTTGAAGGGGCTCTTTGATCTTCCCCCATGCCGAAGATGTTGTATATCTGTAGGCAAGAAGATTCAACATTTTATATCATAATGGAGAAAATATGACAAGAGCAAAAGAAATCAATCAAATTTTAGAAGGACAGCTTATCACTTATCATATGATCTCATGCCAAAAATGAAACTGCCCTTCTTTTAATGGATTATTGATAGAAGTAGCATTTAGCAGTGAAACAGGGGAATATATATATATTTGCCAAAAGAACAGATCCCACCTAACTTGCTTCAAAGATTTACTATCATTGGTTGTTAAAGATAAATTTCACAATATAAGTAGATTAGACTCCCTAGTTAGGGCTCCACTCTCAAGAAGTTTCCTTCTTAGATAGTGTGGGATTTAGATGTCAGACTGGTAAGTTGACTTAGGGTGATTCTCAAATGGACATTTGCTTGGAGTAATTATGTTGATGATTCATATAGATTTTTGTATCTCATGAAAGCCAATAACGACCTTTACTCTTTTTGTTTTAGATGACAAAAAGTGAATTTTTCAATCAGACAAGTATAGATGCGACATTTTTCAACCAAAACCCACTGCCAGCAAGCATGTTCAGTACTCCAGTGGGGTAGTTGCGATAATTGGTGAGAGGTGCCTTTCCCAGGTAGAATGCCCCATTTCCAATAGGCATGTTCAATACCCTAATGGGTTTGCCTAGTCATACCACAGAACGATACCCACTGCCGGCAGACCTGTTCAGTATCCCGGCGGGTTAGTCTCTTAAACCCGTTTTCCATTAGAGGTTTCTTGTCCATAGGCATCTATTTTGGTTTTCATTAAAGAGTGCTTTGCATGGTGACAGGGGAGGCTCGTCTGAAAACATTTTTACAGGGTGGGATGGTATTGGGTTGGAAGGCATATACTCTTCTTTTGCATGTCTTTTAAAGATTTGTCTGAAGGAAAAATAAACTTTTATGCACATTGTTTCTTTAGAGTGATCCAAATGTATAATTTTGTCTGAAGTTGTCCATAAGAAAATGACCTAAAGTTTCCTTAGGGTACTGGTACATCCTCTTCCATAAAAAATTTGGTAGTGTGCCCATGGTAGAGAGTGTTCATATACTCATATGTTACTCTTTAATTAGATAATCCAATGAATACTATTGAAGTCTGGTTAGGGTGAGATAGTTTCTTATAGCCTAATCTATATATATATATATATATATTAAATCATGCTGAAATACTGGGTAAAGGCAACTTCTAGTCTTTAAAGTGGATTATGGTTCTTTGATAAATAATAGGTAAAGATTGTGTCCCTCTTTTATTTTATTTTTAAGCAACAGGACCAAAATAAATTAAAATACTTCTCAGCAACAGAACCAAAAGAAATTAAAATACTTCCCTTTGGTTGTCAACGGAAGGGCTACCATTTGATACTACATTTGGCTTTGTGGTTCCATCTTAAGTGGTTGTTGCATGGCTTCATACTTCAGATTAATTAACATAGGATTTTGAAATATACTTTGTCAATTAGATGATATTTCTTGATAGTACTAAAGAAGGACAGACTCTGGTACTGGACTGGTACCAGACTGGTACTGGACCAAAATAGGATTTCTGGTACAGAAACAGAATTGAATATTGTTGATGCCTACAACTGATGTTTAGCAAGTTCATGAAGGATCAAATAGATTATAAAAATTTGCTTACAAAAGAAAAGAAAATTTGCGAAAGTAAAACAAAAGGAGGTACGATCCACACCTATGTACAAAAAGTTTCAAATAAACCAATCAATCAATGTGGTTCAATAGGAGGATCTCCTTCCTTACTGATCATCTGCATGTCTGAATTCTGTAATATACGAGTCAGGAATTCTTCTTTTGACAGAGGTTTGTTTTAAACTCGCAACTGGTGACCATTCACAAGTAGTGGTGTCTGTTGTTCATCAATTTTATTTATCCTAATTGAACCATTATCATAGATAGTGTCAATTTCATAAGGTCCCATCCAACAGGTGGTTAACTTACCTTTGAAGTTCTTGAATCTGTTGTCATACATTAGGGCCCAATCTCCTTGTTAAAATTTTTTCTTTTTGAGATACTTGTCATGCCATTTTGTTCTCTGTTCTTGAATGAGGGTAGTCCTTTGAAGTGCTTCCTGCCTGGTTTCATCCAACTCATTAAGCTGCAAGAGTCTTTGTTGTTGAGCTTCATCCAAGTTCATGCCAACTTGTACTGCAGTCCTAAAGGTTTTGATATGAAATTCTATAGGGAGAAGCACCTGCTTCCCATACACTAACTCATATAGTGTATGTCCTATTGTATTCCTCCATGTGATTCTATAAGCCCATAAGGCTTCTAATAATCTGTCAGCCCAATCCTTATGGTGCAACTGTACTGTTTTGGTAAGAATGGACTCAATAACTTTGTTGGTAGATTCTACTTGTCCATTTGCTTGTGGATGATAGGGTGTAGATTTCCTATGTTTGATTTGGTACTGTTCTGTAATAGCTTTGACTAGATAAGAGCTAAATTAAGTTCCCTGATCAGTCACAATTTCTTGAGGTACACAAAATCTAGTAAAGATATCATTAAAAAGGAAATCTACCACTGATTGTTCACTTGCAGCCAGTAAAGCCTTTTCTTCCACCCATTTAGTCACATAGTCAGTGCATAAAAATATATACTTTTTCTTTTTAGATGCAGGGTTAATGGGCCCTACAAAATCTAACACTCATTTCTCAAATGGTTCAATAACTACTTGGGCTTGAAGTGGAATTTGGTCTCGTGCAGTAGGCTTACCCATTCATTGACATTCATCACAATTGGATACATAGGCTTTAACATCTCTGAAAATATGAGGCCAGTAGTAGCCTGATTGCAGAACTTTGTAAGTGGTCCTTTTGTCTACGAAGTGTCCTCCACAAGACCAATCATGGCAGGCTTGTAAAATATCATCAATTTCATCTTCCCTTACACATCTCTTGATCACCAAATATGGTCCTATTTTGTAGAGGCAATCATCGTGCCACATGTAATTTTCACTTAGCTGAATTACTTTATGTTTTTCTCTAGGAGACAATTTCTGAGGCATATTCCCTATCACAAGATAGTTAGTGACATTTGCATACCACAGAGTGAATGTATAAATAGAAAATAAATTTTCATTAGGAAAGGTATCTTCTATTGGTGCATTATCTCCCATATGAATCATTCTAGATAAGAAATCAGCCACAAGATTATCTTTACCAGGTCTATCAATAATGTTGATATTAAAATCTTGTAATAATAAGATCCATCGTGTAACTCTAGGATTTGTTATAGGTTTATTCATTAAGAATCAGATGGTTGAATGATCAGTGTGTACAAAAGCTTGATATCCTGTAATATAGTGTCTAAATTTATTGATAGCATGGACTACAACTAGCAATTCTTTTTCTGTGACCGTATAATTAACTTCAGTTGGAGACAGATTTTTACTGATGAAGTAAATAGCATAGGGAATTTGATTTTATCTTTGTCCAAGGACTGTCCCAAGGCCTGTGTCTGAGGCATCGGTATAGATATGAAAAGGAAGGCACCAGTTTCGTCCTCTTAATACAGGGGTAGTTGACAGTTTCTGTTTTAGGATTTCAAAAGATATTTGGCATTCATCATCCCACTTAAATTCAGCTTCTTTGGATAATAATTTAAATAAAGTGGTAGCTAGGCTTGTAAAGTTTGGAATGAATCTTCTATAGTAGCTAGCATGTCCTAAAAAGCTGCAGACTTCCTTTTGTGAGGAAGGTATTATGATTTGTGTGATGATATAAATCTTTGTCGAATCAACTCTCATGCCAGAATGGGAAATGTGATGTCCCAAAACAATCCCTTTAGTGAACATCATTTTTTTATTTTTCATTACCTAATCAAGACTTTTTCTAAACTGGCCAATGCTTCCTAGAAGTCTTGTCCATGGCAAGTAAAGTCATCCATGTAGACTTCCACACAAATCATTGGTCAAGTCAAAGAAAATGGCTAGGACAACTCTTTGAAAAGTGGCTAGGGAATTGCAAATTCCAAAAGGGAGTACCCTATAAGCATATGTGACCCAAGGGTAGGTGAAAGTGGTCTTCTCCTAGTCTTCGGGTGCTATTTGTATCTGGTTGTAACCACTAAACCCATCCAAGAACGAAAAATACTTCTTTCCGGATAGGGTATCCAACACCTGATCAATAAATGGTAAGGGAAAGTAATCCCTATGGGTGGCTTTGTTTAACTCCCGGAAGTCTACACATATCCTCCACTTACCATTTTTCTTGGGAACTATGACAAGTGGAGATACCCATTGACTATCTGAAATGGGGTATATGAGATTGGCTTGAAGGAGTTTTTGCAATTCCTCTTTTACAAGATCTTTAAGGGTTGGATTCATTCTTCGCTGAGGTTGTATGACTGGTCTGATTTGGTCATTAGATTAGATATGATGTGTGCATGTGTCAGGGTGAATGCCTTTCATGTCTGCATAATCCCATGCAAAGGCATCAAATTGTCTTTGGAGCATTTCAATCACTTGTGTCTTTTGTTCTGGTTCCAAACTACAGTTGATATACAAGAGTTTTCCTGGGATAATCTCAACAAGTTCAATAGTTTCTTCCTTATATGAGGAGGTTGGTGATAAAGTGTATAATTGAGTGATATCAGGGTGCCAAGTTTGTTGAAATTCGAAACTAAAAATATGTGACAATTCTACAAAAGACCTTGGGTATTCAATGCAATTTGTATCAGCCAAAAATAAGATTAAGACTTGTTCATCTGATTGTTCTTGTAGTCCTCTTTCTTGTTCAAGTGTTAACAGAGGTCTGATGCAATCTTCCTCTCCATAAGGGTTTTCTAAACAAATAGGTATTCCTGTGCCGGTTGGGTAGGAGGGAAGAGGACAAGTTTTTGGCTATGTGTGCCATTGGATATAGTCATCTCACCAGACCGACAGTTGATAAAGGCATCTGCTGTGGGAAGCCAAGGGTGGCCAAGAACCACAAGGTGTCTTGGTTTGGAGGATGATTTAGAATAAATGACTAAAAAGTCTACTGGATATTCCCAAGAAGCTAGAGTGACTGTGACATCATCTAGACTTCCTGCGGGGCTAATGACTGACTTATTTGCCAGCTCGATCATGGTTTGGGTTGGTCTTAGCTAGTTGAATTGGAGCTTTTGCATAGTGTCAAAAGGCATTACATTAATAGCTGCACCCAAATCAATGAATGTGTTTGGTAGAGAAATGCCATTAATTTCAATAGTGACAATTGGGTTTCCAGGGTCATTATATTTGTATGGCATTTTAGAAATAAATTCAGATAATTGTCCCACTACCTGAACAAGAGGAGGTTCCTTCTTCTTCCTTCCTAGTTTCTTAATGAAAATATCCCTTATAATTTTGGCATATATAGGGATATCCTTAATATCTTGCAGCAGAGGTATTTTTATGCACACATTTCGTAATTCATCTTCTATATCTTTGTGCAAGGGTGGGTCGGGTTTCTTCACTAATAGTCTTTCGGGGTAAGGTGGGAGATTAATTTGTTGAGGTACTTGTACAGAATGAGAAGTGGTTGGGATAGGAGGAGAGGCCTCTTCTTATGTAGGGGTGGTTTGGGTGTTTTCTTCCTCATAATGATTGTCATTTTCTTCCTGAATTATTACTGCAGGATCTGATTGGTTTACAACTTTCCCTAATCGTAGTTGAATTTCATAGGTGGGAAAGGTTTGAACTTTTGTATTCTTCACAGGGTGGGTGGGTCGATTATTGAGGTTAGGGATTGGATGCGTAGGTATTGTTGTTGGTCTTGGAGGATTGTGGGCAGCTTGGTTTTTTGGTTGTTCATTGGCATTTATAGATACTTGTTGCTGCTGATTAGGGTTCAAGGGGGTTGTAAATTGCTATTGTATAGGAGGTGGGAGTAAAGCTTGCATCTGTGGTGGGTTGAATCCAGGTAGTAATTGGGAAATGTTTGTAGGGTACTGTGGATATGTAGGGTAAGATGGATTTCCATACATAGGTCCCCTCCAACCTTGTTGCCAAGGCTGATTTTGCTGAGGTGTCCATTGTTGATAAGTCATTGGGGAAGGACCCCATTGTTGTTGTTGATATTGTGTATTAGGATCATAAAATGTATTGGGGTTTTGGGCTCTCCAAGGTCTTCTAGAAGGGTATGGTTGTTCTTGTGAGGCTCCTCCTCCCCTATACATGGCTTGTAGTTCAAGCAAGGTTGGACACTCAGATGTGGGGTGTTCTAGTGTACATAGACCGCAGATTTCTATGACATTTAATGGGCATTCTTTCTCGCTGTTGTGCTTCTTTCGGCATCTATGACAAAATATTGCTAAAGCATCTTATTCTTGCTTCTTTTTTAGTTTTAGAGTATCTAATTGGTTACTTATTGTGCTCAAGATGTCTATTTTAAAGTTCTTTAATAAGTTTCCTAACTCAGTTCTGGTGACAGTCCCTGAACTTTGTTTTGTATTTATGCTAAAAGGATCTCTTGGTCCTTTGCCTATTTTAGCTTGTCCTCTTCAGTATCTCCTACAGTAATCTGCAATTTTTGAAAAAGGTTTTTGGTGTACATCTCCTGAACTCAACAAGTTTAAAACTTCTATGCAATCGTCCCTGAGACCTTTCAAGAATACAGTTCTTACTACAGCTGGGTCTGTGGTGAATAGTTTTGACTTTTGATAGTTGTATAAGAACCTTTCTAAGTAGTCTTCAGGACTTTCATCTTCTGTTTGTTGCATTTTAAAAATGTCGTTTTTAACATTATCCTTACAATAGTCTTGGCATTTTTTTAGAAATGTGTCTTTCATTTGATCCCAAGAAAGGATTGTATTTTCCCCTAAGCTCATGAACCATCTTAAGGATGAATCTTTCATTGTAGCAGGAAAAAGATTAATTTTTTGGGCATCGTCTGAGTAGTTATAGCTTCTACATAATATGTCAAACTCAAATAAAAATAAATCTGGGTCTTCAGTTGACATACCTCTGAAAGTGGGTAACGATGATAGTGGGATATTTTTCATGCTGATGTTTCTGGAAATATCCAAGATTGGAAACCCAAAGGTTTCAGTATCTGTAGTTGCATTTCCTTCTTATTTTTCCATTCTACTGATAGATGGTTTAGAAACTGGATTTTCTATGTCTCCTAAATGTTCAGCAGACTCACGTTCTGCCTATCCCAATACTGATTCTTTCGTTTTAGGTTCTTCTTCTGGAGCCTCACTGGCTCCCTTGGAATTTTCTGTTGGTTGAATTTTTCCTGGATTCGGAGAACCCCACTCTAGTGTCTGCATGGCTCTTCACTCATGTCATAAATTTTTTATCCTCCTCCCTCAAGCAACCTTTAAAAACATTAAAATTTATGCAAACAATCTAAGCTAAAAATCACTTTCTACTGTTTGCAACTCCCCGACAACGGCGCCAAAATGTTGTGCTACTTATATGTTTAGTATAATGCACTCATTAATTATAAATCCATGATTCATAATCAACAAAGTTACAAGACACCAGTAAGAAAGGTAATTTCTAATGTCTCGAGTATAGAATTAAACTAGATTATGCATGCTGGAAACAAATCAAAATAGAAAATTGTAATGCACTTTGGTTGTCTTTCACAGAGAGGCTATCTATTCCATTATGGCACATGCAAGTATGAGATGGAATTGGTTTGATATATCAACTCTGATATCTGACCCAGAAAACTAACTATGCAATCCACACTTCTGAAAGGAAATCGTACATCAATCAGCAAAGCATAGCATGGGTAGTTCAATAGTCAATATGTTGGTTCTGTTGTGGTTCACAATGAACTTCACTAGTTCTTATCCAAGTAGTTTTGACTATTGCTTCCAACATCTATGATCACTCAAGGAAATCAAATTCATGAGAACAGAAATAGGGCATATGTAAAAACAGAGCAATTAAAGAAGGGTTTATGCATTTACTGAAGAAGGGTGTCCCTTTTCATTGGGACAAAGCCACTTAGAACTCATTCGAAGTGTTGAAACATGCCCTCATGTCTTCCCCTATACTTTGACCACCCAATTATAATAAAGATTTATTATTGTATTTCATCATGGCAGAGTCGACCATCGGTATGGTATTGATTCAAGAGGATGATCCACTTGAATAACGTGTGATTTATTACCTGATACGAGGCCTGGTTAGACTAGAACTCAACTAATCCCATGTTGAGAAGCTTGCATTGGCAACAGTACATGTTTTCCAATGGTTCTGTCATTATATCTTGTTTCTCAAGACCACCGTTATTGTCATTGTGAATCCATTCCAATACATGTTGAAACAATGTGTAATCAGTGGAAAGATCAGTGTATGGATTGTTATCCTCCAGGAATTTGACTTGGATTTTGTCTCTGCAAAATCTAAGAAGTCATTGGTCTTTGCAGAACTTATCTTTGAACTTCTAGTTGAGTCGGGTGAAGTTACGCCTGAAGAATCACCGATAAAAGGAGATTTTTTTCTTATTTCATCTTTAGACCCCTGGTATGGAGATATACTAGTCTATCTCCAGAGTTTGAATTTCCTCGCCTCTACTTCTCGTGATGAGCATTGACGTATATGCCATCAGGAAAAAAACTATCTCATTCTTAAGGACACTATGTATCATCGAGGTGTAGATTGCATCCTTCGTCGGTGCCTCATTCATGAAGAAGTGGACCTCGTTCTTAACGATCGCTACACTAGAGCATGTGGTGGTCATTTATCTGGTTTGGAAACATCCCAAAAGATTCTACGAATTGGTTACTTTTGGTCAACGTTAATCAAGGATTGCGTTGAATCAGTCAAGAAGTGCCACCCGTGTTAGATCTTCTCTCGGAAGATGAGGGCACACCCTGCTCCTATGTTTCCCATCATTACAGTTGGCCCCTTTACTAAGTGGGTGATTGATTATACTACATGCCAACCCACTTCATCCAGGGGGCGCAATTATATCATCATCGCAGTAGACTAATTCACTAAGTGGGTCGAAGCCATGCCAACATTCAAAGATGACGACGAGACAATAACTCTCTTTTTGTTCAATCAGATAATAGCAAGGTTCAACATCCTGAGGGAGATTTTCACTGGCCATGGCAGTCACTTTCAGAAAAAAATTATGTCTGAGTTCACATTAAATCTTGGGTTGAAGAAAGAGCATTCATCACCCTACTACCCACAAGCGAATGGTCAGGTGGAAGTTGTGATTAAGTCCCTCAAGACTATTATGTAGCAAACGATCAATTCAACCATGTCATATTGGCATTTGATGTTGTACTCAGCATTGTGGGCCTACCAAACGTTTGTAAAGAATACAACTGGTTTCTCACATTTTCAACTCATTTACGAGCTAGAAGCAGTCTTGCCAATAGAGTGCCAGATCCCATCTCTAAATTTGGAAGTACAGTTATTTCCAGACACTTCACCGCTTGAGGAATTCTTATTATATCTTGAGCATATCGATGAACAATGCCGCGACGCGGCCTTGTATAACGAGTCTCACAAGCAAAAAGTCAAGTTTCAATATGATCGGTTCGTTCATCCTTGGATTTTCTCCGAAGGTGACCTTGTCCTCGTCTATGACCAAGATAAGGATCCCTTGGGGGCAGGCAAGTTCAAACCCATGTGGTTCATACCTTTCATAGTGAAGGAAGTATTAAAGAAGGGTGCTTATCATTTGGTTGATTTCAAAGGGAAATCTTTGGCAGAGCCTAGAAATGGGCTCTACCTCAAGAAGTATTACTCGTAGGTGGGTTGCATTGGGTGACTTCTTGTACATATGTATAGTTCTTATAAATTTTAGTTTTTGTCTTTTAGTTTTATGGAAGTGTAGTTTTTTATGTCATATTTTTTACTGTGGAAGATGTCAAATGAATCAGAGGTGTTCATTGGGTTCATGGACGATGCTAGTCAACACACTCGGAGGCTTGCTTCCATAGCTTGGGTGATCTTCACACCTCAGGGACAGTTGTTATCTTTTGGAGGTATCTGTTTAGGTGACGCCACAAACAATGTTTCCAAATATAGAGTAGTGATAGATTTTCTTTGTGAAACTTTGTCGCATGGTATCTCTCATCTCCGGGTCTATTTAGATGCACAACTAGTTATGTCCCAGTTAAAGGGGGTTTATCGCGTTTATGATCCTACCTTACACCAACGATTCCTTAGGGCACATCTCTTAGAATGAATATTTTATTACATTACGTATATCCATGTTCCTAGGAGATTGAATCAAATCACAAATACTCTAGCTAATCATGTATTAGATTGGCATATTGCACACACGTAAGAAAAAGCACACACATACACATGTAAATACATTTGTAAATAAATGTAACCCATAAGACATAAAATATGTAAATAGGCATATATATATATATATATATATATATATATATCAAAAGTTTCAGAGTACATAGGTGGGCGCAAGCACCTAAAAAATCTGTCCAGTATACATCGCAGGGCTTATGCCCTAAAAAATATACAAAAAGTGCTCTCGACACATAAGTGGTCCATCTTGAGCTAAGGGAGGGGCATGTTGGCCCTACCATAGTGAACCACGATGTTTTCCAAATGTTGGAAGAGTTGGACCTAGGTCTGAGGCACCCCAACTATGTGAGGTTGCATCAATGGTGGGAGATCCTCGATCTCTGCAATAGGGATTGTGCAAGTGAGCACATTGAGGTTTCGCTCCACCCATCTCAAAACTTTCTCAGCCTCTTTGGCTAGAGTTCCCCCTTCTACTATTGTTGCTGCTGCTGGTTAGTCGATTGCGGTTGGTACTGCCTCTGGTCGAGGATGTTGCCTGGTCCTAGAGAAGTCTATTGAACGCACTGGTCCCACATCTGTACATAAATGGATAAATAGTTGTCAGATACTCTAATTCCCATAAAAATGATATATATAAAATAATAAAAATAAAATAAAAAAAAACATACATATCTCTCCTTGCTCTGCTCCGAGAGGTATGGGCATGTCTGGGTCCCTGGAAAATTTGATCCTGACGTAGGGGTAGTCCTCTATCGCTGGAATATGTCATACCCACCAGTTAGATAAGGTATCGTCGAAGGCCTCTATGGTCCTTCCTCCCCCTTTTCGTGGAAGCAATGATGCCCATATACACACTGCTGGGAGTGAGGCCTCATGCCCTCGCACTGTCTCTCGTGGACAGAGACTGGGTACTCTCGAAGAAGAAGAATGAGCAAATAATGGTCCCAAATCCAAATTTCTTGTTGTTCCACCCATGACACTCAGTAAGTCGTCTCTTCATGCAGTCTAGCATGGTCATGCTCCAGTCAAATATTCATTCATTCAAGCACTGCACTGCAAAATGCATATGCACCCAGGAGGCCTGATGTAAGGCCGTGGATCCAGTGATCTGCCCAATAAGTAGAACTATCACTTTCAGTATAGGTTGGTGATCTTGTTTATTGGCCCCTGAGAACCTACTTTCTTAGTGTTGGCCTTGCAATGTAATCCGATCAACTCGGCAATGTTATGAGGCCTGGGGGGGAAATCTCACAGGTTGATTGGTTCACCTCTCCTCGAGAAGCCAGTCAGGAATTAGATGTCTTCAGCCATTGGAGAAAATGACTACCCCTCAAGAATAAACGCCTCAACGTCGAGGTGTCAATAATCCACCAAGGCATTTGGCAGCCTGGGTTGTGCCCTCATGAATGGACATCGGTAGAACTTCCACAAACCGCGTTGCCTCAATGCGGCTATAGCTGCAAGGTCCTCATCGACCACCATATCAATGCCTTCATTCTCTCTCTCTCTCTCCAATGGACATACATCCTGCAAAATGACAAGTCCAAAAGGGAGTTAACTCCTGTATTTTCAAATTTTTTTCCAAGCCCTTGAGGGTGTATGTGGGCTGTATTGGGAACAGTCACGTATGCATGTGGGAGATTGTTTTCTGCCCGGGGGAATACACGGGTTGTCCTTGGACAACCTACATACACGCAGGGCCACCCCTTTTTAGGAGTGTGTGCCCCCCAGAAAAACAAAATAAAATCAAAAAGGAAGTATTGGAATGCAAGGGGGGTTGATTTGTACCTACTTGGTCTGAGCGGAAGTTCGTTTCATCCTCTAAAGCTCCCGAAATCAACTCTTTTAGCAAAGGGGTGTTTTTGGATTTTTGTCCCTTTTTGTCATTTTTTGGACCCTTTTGTCGTTTTTTCTGGCTTGAAAATCATTTAACATGGTTCTTGTGTTTCTCATTGGATGTTACGATACACTTCACTTTTTGTTTGGAAAATGTTTTGGGAGATGGGTCACTTTTTAAAGATTCTTTGGTAAAATTAGTTTCTCCAACTGTTGCATTTAAGTTAGGATTCCACCTCCACTTTTTTCATCTCTTTGTCTTTTCCACTTTTCCATAGGATCGATCCTACCGAATTGTGACACAAAACCATCATTGTTTCTTTAGAAGTGTCATAATTTAGTGGTAGAGCCTACCTCTACATGGATGCCCTAGGTAGATCCTGGTTGTATTTTGGTGTCCATGCCATCATTAATAAATTTATGCTCAAGAGTCCTTATTAGTATTTTCCTAATTATGAGTTTGAGCCTCATACATCTGATATTTCATCACTCTTGACCTCACCCTCGGGACACCCAAAAAACGAGTCTTCTTTTAAGCCCTTTTCAGACTCTATAAACATGAAAATATTGTCGAGCGATCTTGTTGTCCTTCATGCTTGCCAAACTAAAATTTGAAGGCATGTCTGTCCGGCGGTATTTTACCCCTTTTTTGGTCCAGATGGTCAATTTTACGAACAAAGATACACCCTAGGAACTTCAGTTCGCTAGAAGAGTATTCTCGGGTATAATTTTAACCCCTTTTCAAGCCCGAGGGACTAAATTTATGAAAAAGGAACCCCCACGGAGTCCATAGTTAAGCTCTTTTTAGACTCCCTAAAATTAAAAATATAGTTGAGTGACCTTGTTCCTTCAAACTCGTTAATATGGTCTAGAAGAATGTCCTCTATGGATTCCATAGTTAAGCTCTTTTCAGACTCCTTAAAATTGAAAAGATCGTCGAGTGACCTTGTTCTTTTACACTCGTTAATTGGTTCAAAAAAACATTTGTTGGCATGCGTTTACCCCTTTTTCCAGCCTGTAGATTGAGGAGGAAAAAGGTACACTTAGGGAGATTCATCTCACTGGGAGAGTTCTCCTCAACAAATTTTACTTTTTCGGGCTAGGGAGACCAAAGCTAGAAAAAGGCAGCGAGTCCATAGTTAAGCTCTTTTCAGACTCCTTAAAATTGAAAATATTTCTAAGTGATCTTGTCTTTGTCACACTTGTTAAAATGGTTTTGAAAAGACATATTTTCGATGCTATTTTACCCCTTTTTTCAAACCGAATAGACTACCTTCGAAAAAGGTACCTCAGTGGAGTCTTCTTTTGCACTTTTTCAGACTCTCTAAAAATGAAAAACCACCAAGCTTACCTTCTTTGGGCTCGTTTAAAATTACATTGAAGGACGTTATCATTGTGTCTTATTAATTTCATTTTCATCTCTGTGTCTTTTCCCTAATGCCGACTCCATGTTTCTCTCAACTGACCATCATTTCCCTTATATATTTGTATTAAAAAATGTAGGAGTAATGGTAAGTGTAATGACCACAATAACCACATAATTCAAAAGGGAAATTGGTCATAAAGACATTTTTTTCTTGTTACTTTGGTTGATTATTGTTACCAACATTTTGGTTTTGATTTCCTATATTAGTGTTACCCTTAGAATTATTGGCTAGGTTGGGGGAATTTCCCT
Organism: Picea mariana; assembly: GCA_032191745.1. NCBI lineage: Eukaryota > Viridiplantae > Streptophyta > Pinopsida > Pinales > Pinaceae > Picea > Picea mariana. Next base: position 239,641 of record JASDQU010104164.1, on the reverse strand, counting down.
TAGTCCTTTAGGGGGGTTTTGCAGTTTGTTCTTCCCTTTATTCTTTACCTTAATTTTTTTATTTTATGGATTTACCATTTTCATCTACTCAAACTTGGGTTTACTAAGTGGGTGAAGGTTGGAAAAATTTGACACTAGCCTATTATGTAGAGGATTGCAGTGTTGAAACACTTGACATAAGATTAGGGAATGGGTAGTAAGGAAAGGCATATGGGGATCCACCATATGGTTTAGGTGAAATATAAAAAATGGAATTCCCTCCTTACAATTTTGACTATTGCATGAAGGGCCATACAAGCATTATGATGCATGTGCACCTAACGAGGGCATGCTAAGGACTGAGTGCATTAGACATGATTCGCCATGTGGGTTATTAAAGGGTAAATGATTCAGCATGGGTATCCAAGTAAGATCATGTAATATTTATTCATTGGTGACCTCTTTTAAATTAGGGAGATTCAAAATAACCATATATGCCAGGTTAGGGGTGTGTTGTGGTGGTGGTGGTGGAACATTCACCATTTGAGAGGATTGATGTGCACTTGAAATCAATAAGGTAGAGTTGTAAGAAGGTGATTTATAGTTGATGATTTTAATAATAATGATCCTGGTAAATATAACCCTAAAAATTGTATTCCCAAGGGTGGGTGTGAGGGATATCTTATTAGTACTCTCACTAAAGAAATAGAAATAGTAGGAATTCCTCCAAGCAAAGGATATAGGTTGTGAAGACTAAGAGAATGCCTAGGTGACTAGGAATTCACTATAGTTCCTAACTAAATTAAGTTCCTTGGGATATGATATGGTAGGCCAATAAAACAATTCTAATACCAAAAATGATGATATACTCAAAGAAAATATGTGTATATTGAAATGTTGCATGGATGCATTTCACTAAACCATAATATATGCTTTTGAACCCACTAAATATGCCCAATGAAGGTGAGAACGAGTTTATTATAGTGATGGACATTGGAGGAATTTCCCAATAGCCAACACTCTATATCTTAGGTGCATATGCAACCCAAAAATGATACCTAGGTAGAAATCCTAAATTCCGATCACTGGGTTACCTTTCACAAGTATAAACAAGGGACTCTTAGACTCTAGAAATCAAGGGTCTCTTGGCAGCGATTATGTGATTATTATTTTTATAAGCTGCCTACACAGGGTCTATGAAATTTTATTACTCTTTATGAGCGTTTCTCTAAACAACAGTTGTAAATCGTCACATTTTACCTATCATCTATTCATGCTTCATTTTCATGACTGAAAGCATGAAAAATCGCAACTATCGTTACTATTCTGTTTAAAATTTCATTGAAAGCATATGTTTTATTACAGAATTGTGATTTCTTGCTATGAGCATGTTGCTCCCCTTGTTTGTGACCCTTTCGATTATAAGCATACCTAAGATATTTATGATTGTATGAACAAAAGACCCCCACCATTTGATATTCAATTTTTTTTGTATGGATTTTGGTTTGATTTTTGATCATATTTCTTTCATGAAACTTTTGACTATTCAATTTTTGTAAACCTACCTAACTTTGCAATCAAACTATGATGCATGCACTATGTTTTCAGAGTACTCTGGTCCTAGCATGTACTCAGTACCAAGGTGGCATACAATGTACAGGTTTCCATTACTCCTTATCATGGTCTCAGGTTTCAGAAAACTCTTCACACGCGTTTTGATTAAACACCTTGCCCATCGTTTGAATCATCACAGCATGTATTGATAAAGCTCGGGGCTATGGCTCTGTTTCATTTTTGCAAACCCTACCTATGTGTTTTGCGTTAATCACTCATCTGTTCAGTATGGATCCAGTGTTAAGGGATGAACCGAACGACATCCAAACCCTGCTCTCATATGATAATGCTAGGGAAGATTTGGAAAGGAATGGTTGGCATATTTTCATCGAAAAGTTTCAGGGTTTTAATCTTCAAGTCGCCCAAGATTTTGCCTTAATCTTTGATGGTTGTAGGGAAAAAATCAGTGATGTGCAATTGGAAGTAACCGAAGAGTTCCTAAGTCAAGCCACGATATTGTCGGTGGTTGGTCAAAAATGGTTCAAAAATGCGAAAGTGGAGGAAGTCCCTTGGACTTTACTGTTTACCTCACGAAAAATAACCAGTTGTGATCGAGGTATGCCAATTTCATTCTTTAAACCTAGGTGGCATAATTTACTTGCTGTAGTGAAGCAATTCATAACATGTGAGGGATGATTCAGACTTGTTTTCCTATATCATTTACGCCTGCTTATGAGTTTTATTGGTTTTTTGTTGAATATGCCTTATTACCTGCTCAGAAATCTATATAAAATGGGGAAAAGATTTAGGAAACAGAGGTCATATTCAAGTCTGCTTCACCATGGCCTCATTAAAATCATCCTTTTGCATTAGTTAGAGTCACAAAATGATTGTTGGGATTCGTTCATTACACGAAATGGTTTTGGCAACCCTGAGTTGGGAGAAATAGATAAGCCAGTCATTGAGGAAACCCTTGTGAACCCAACGGCATCTTCCCCACCTCTCCAGGCTTGTGATTTTTCCCCTAACAGTGAACCCTCAAGCTACCCTAAGGTCATTAGACAGGACAGCCAACCGGTCACACATCCAAAGGATTGTATTAAAACTATGAAGCAATCTACAGGAAAGAAGTTAAAAGGTAGTGTTGATGTCAATTTCAAAAACAAAAGAGTTGGTCGGTTAATTTCTCGAATTCTTCGAAATAAAATGAAACCCTGTGCATACATGATCAGCATGATTGAAGTGAGCAAAAGCTCAGACTCAGAAATTGACAAATTCCTTGTTGAAGAGGACCCTGTGTCATTCAGGCTATACCCTGACAGACCCTATAACTATGTCGATAATCTACCTCCTTGTTTGAAAGATAACCCATAATTCCATGGTATCCATCTCTATGATAAATCTACCATCCGCGTGGAGGATTCTCCGACCCATAATGTTGTTCGTTCTAATGCAAACTCCTTACAGTCACAATGTGATCTGTGTCGATTGTGGATCGACAGATACTATACTGATGTCCCACTACTACAGTCACGAGTCAAGTATTTAAGAGACCAAGTTGATATGTTGACAAACGAAAACAACTGAATTGAATCCATCATCCAAGGGAAGGAGAAGCGTTTGAAAAGTACAGGTCATGTGATTTTAAAAAACGTAGAGGCAGCGACAGCTATCGTTAATTCCAAAGTTTCTTGACATGATTTGGTTTTATGATTTGAGGTATGATTTTGTTAGCATTATTATTGTCATTCTTAAGTTAGTATATTTGGTTTTATTGAATAAAATATTTTTATTATTGAGATTAGGTTGTTTTGTTTATTCAATAAAATAAGATTGCATTTGCTATTATAACTAGCTACAGAATCGCAAGATGTTGTAGCCAGTTAAGAAAATTCAAATTGTTTGATTTGATGACAAAAAACATATCTGAGATTTTCTTATTTCTTTTGTTTTCAGGATAATTAAGGAGCCCATGATTTCAAAGATGATATGAGACACTTTTTGAGATCTCCCGGCCATATCAATTTTGTATTTTGAGTAAACAGAATTACACTGTTGGTAGTTTTTTGATATCTAGTGAAATCAGGGTGGTTGCACCCCCCTTTATTTTTTGAAACCAATTTGATCTTATCAACAAAAAACAATTATGTTTCCTGAAACCTATATAAACATATCATTTTGTAAACATTCCTCATATCAGCCTGGAGCAAGAGTATGGGTGTTTTTATCGTAGACTTGAATGAAACAGACTGCACGTTACATCTTTAGCTTTTCTGTATGATGTTTTAATTCAGGTTATGTTTATGTTGATTTGATAATAGATGGTGATTGCTTTAGTCGTCATGATTTATTATCATTTGAAATGATTCATTTTATATGCTGCCCATATCTTATGTTTTAGATACAATATATACACAGTGATCATCTATCCAATTTAAATTAGGAGATTCATCTCTAATTTCTGTTGAATGTCTGCATGCAAGTTCTTACAGGAAGATTTGTCTCGTCGTAATTACTTGTAAATCATTAGATCACTGTAACTGTGTCCTTTTTATGTTTTGTTATCAAAACTCGATCTCCAGCGTATTGTTTCACTTTTGTTCGGAACAACATTACGATCTGTTGCAGGTTTACTTCCCGGATAAGGTGGCTGGATATTCCCCGTTGAAGAGACATTGGATGCGTTAATAAGTTAGTCTGTTATTTTATTTCGTTTGTTTGTTTATTTTATATGTTTTATATATATGGTATGATTTCCATTACATATAATTTTCTGTTTGATTAAGTAGTTTAATATTTGATTTCATGAATGTATTCATGCAAGAAAATAAACCAAAAAATTAAATAGTATTTTCACTTTTCTTTATTATTGTTGTTAAAGTAACTAATTTACATTTGATTTTTACGAGTTTAGATTAAAACTCGTGTTTTGTACAGATTGTATATAAAGTTATTGATCATATTTCAGTTAAATAAATTGTACATATATATATTTAAGTGTACTTATAGATTTTAGTAATCGTTATTTATTAGGTTATTGTTTTTCCTTTAGTTATTTTTTGCTTTCTTTCGGACTTAGATCGGCCAACAGAGCCGCAAAACCCATCAGAGTGAATTAATCCAAACGGCTTGGGTTAATTAGACAACCTCGGACCAGATTCACTCCTCTAGTTGACGAGTGGTCAATTTCGCCCGTCAACAAATGGTGCTAGAAGGAGGGCCTGAAAACTATTAATGGCACGAGGAGGTCGCAAGACTCCTCCCCAACCTACCCACTCACCTATAGTAACTAGAAGTTGTTCAGACAACAACATTGTCCCTCAAACAACAACCACATCAAACGACGATCCATGGATCACAGTTGAACCAGTAACTCCAAATCCCCCAGGTGGCAACATACAAGAGACTGTTCATTAATCCCTCATAAGAATGCACAGTTCCTTAGCCCATATCAGACAACCAGGTCAACCTTTGAACCAACCATTAGAATTCTCTGATATCAGGGAACAACTCGAAGGTACTAATATTACTTTAAATCCTATGGATCCAGATCATATTCTCACTCCTGTAGCAGGAGGATCTGGTGTTCCACCATCACCACCCCCTTCATCTCCTTCTTCTGGAGAAGAATCCTCAGATGAAGGTAGTTCCTCATCTCAGCCTTTGACACCACCCACACCTATGGCCAATCCGAACAATCCCGCCAGACCCTGGCTCGACTAAGATGTAATGGCCATTCCTGGGCCCCAACATCCTTTACCTAAACACCCGGAGAAATGGCTCCCTAAATTTGACCCAGAATCCAAGCAGATCGCTGAAGATCACATCAAAAAGTTTATGCTAGCCATTAGGCTCCATAGTGTTGAGCATGAAGACATAGTGTGTAGATTGTTTCCCTACACCTTTGAAGGCAATGCCTCTACCTGGTACTTTTCCCAACAGCCCCACACCATCGTGTCATGGGATAGTCTTGTTTCCTTGAGAAGTTCAGAGACGACAAGTCTCCTAAAGTTCTAGTCATGGAGCTTTCTAGTTTAAAAATTAACCCCAAAGAAAAGATTAAAGACTTTAATCAAAGGTTCCTGACACTAAAGAACCGAATCCCCACGGATTCGATGCGATGCCTGCCGAAAATCTTATTGTCGCATACTACACGAAATCCTTACATCAAAACATATCCATTTGGGTAAAGAGGTCTAAGAAAGCCACATTGTTAGAAGCCTTCGAAGAGGCGAGTCAAATCAAGAAATATATTCTCACCTTAAAAGACAATACCAGTAACGAGACAGAGACTAGTTCATCCTCCAAGAAGAAAATCAAAATCCTTCCTAGACCTCCCCAAAACAAAGCTCAACCAAAGAGTTCGGATCTAGAAAACTTACAGAAAGTCGTTCAAAAGTTATCCAATCAAGTTATAGATTTGAAAATGTCGACTGAAGAAGATTCTTCGAGCAAAGGGCCTTACAAACCCCCTTTTAGGAAGACCTTTCCCACAAACCGACCTAACTCAAATTCTGAAGGCCTAAATCTAGAAAGCTTACAATTTTCTATTCAAACGATCTTAGAAGCACATGATAACTTGATTCCTCCCGAGATTCCTGAAGAAGTAGCTAAACAAGAGATAGTAGAAGAAGATGAATCCTCTCCAAACATTTTTGGACATTTTTCGGATAGCATTTTTCAAGATAATTTCGAAATAGTGCATCCTTACAATACCAAGAGCAAGACAACAAATAAGCCTTCTTTTGAAATTGCAACTACTGTGCCTCCAAAATAGTCTAAATCAATTGAGACTAAACAGAATTCAGCAAACCCAAGTTTAGATTATGATTTGATTGAGGATCTAAAGAAACGTAGGGCTAACATTTCTGTTTACGAATTATTAAAATTCCCTTTTCTTTTGCAAAAGATGTTGCAGAATATTGCGGAAAACAACAAAAACAACAATCCGAACAACAACAAAGGTGTTGAAAACAGCCCCAAAACTCCTCAAAATGCCTCCTCCAAAACAACATCCTAACCTCATGATAAAAGAGACCTTCCTGTAAATAGTTTAACAAATGTAGATAAACTAGTTTCAGGGGCTGCGATTAAAAAACAACAAACTTCTACTGTTAATACTCGCAGAAATGTCCCTCCCTTTTTGTTGACTTTTGAAATTTTCAATAGGAATGTACATAACTGTATGGTAGATTTAGGTGCATCATCTAACATAATGCCTTGGTCTGTCTGTCAAAAAATTAATGCCAAAGTTCAATCGTCCAGCTTGAAAATTATCCAGCTTGATCGAACTAGTGTTAAAGTGATAGGCGAATTAAAAAATGTGCTTATCAGATTATCATCTAATCCTAAAGTCTATCAAGTGATTGATATCATTGTTGTAGATATCCCATAATTATATGGTTTGTTTTTAAGTAGAGATTGGTCAGAACAATTACATGGCTATTTTTCAACAGATTGGTCTCACTTGTGGCTCCCCGAGAATGGAAAGCCTAACAGAATCAAGGTAAATCGTGAACGTTATATTAAGTTCACGGTAACTGATTTAAATGATCCCAATGAACCATTCACTGCTTCTGCCAATTCGCCTAATATAGAGGGGATGGACACTTTTTTCGACAATTTCATGGCTGAAACTTCTACCATCACTGACCCGGAACAACAATCTGAAATTATGACATGCACATAGTCAACAAACTCCTCTCGGTGGTCACATGCACCTGACAAAAATCAAATATGGTCTCTTTACTTCGATGGGTCAAAATCTAAGGAAGGAGATAGTGCAGGGTGCGTGCTCATCGATCCAGCAGGTAACAATACTTTGATTGCTTGCCGGTTAGAATTCGAATGTACAAACAACACGGCCGAGTATGAGGCACTCCTGCAAGGTCTCAGAAAAGCACTAGATTTGAACATTCAAAATTTGACTGTCTTTGGTGATTCACAAATCGTGGTTAGACAGGTAAAAAATTATATCCACTGTTTATCTCTGCACCTTAAAAGCTATCAGACTGAGGTATGGAATTTGATGAACAAGTTTTCTTCTTTTAACATAAATTATATTCCTAGATTAAATAATTTTGAGGCTGATTTGTTAGCTAACGTCACCTCAAAAATTTTCCCTGCAGAAGGCCTATCTCCGAATGCATTTTCCATCGAACTGTTGTTCAAACCGTCCGTCTCGGACAACATCACAAATTGGAGAGTCTTCGATGACGATCAACAGATCATAAGTTTTCTGCATATGGAAGAAACTTTCCAGGGCACAATGATTGATGAAGGTACCCATGACAAAATCTTCGTGACTTTACAGTAATACCAGATCCGAGATCCCCGGAATCTGCATCAGACATGGTAAACTCTATCCTGAAATCTATGGTTAGGTTAGAAAAATTTTATGATCTTCACGACAAGTTCATAAAATCAGTGAATTGTAAATGAATAGTTCCTCCTTGACACATGAAAAAGTAAATTTGGGTACTAAAGACAACCCACAGTGCATCAATTTGGGGTTGGGGTGTTCTGAGCAAGAAAAGGTAGCATTTATTAATTTGTTTAAGGAATTCAAAGATGTTTTTGCCTGGACATACGATGACCTAAAAACCTTTGATCCTAACATCATACAACACATTATTCCCATGAAACCCTAGACCCAACCTTTTCAACAAAAGTTAAGGAAGATGCACCCAAAACTCGAACCAACAGTCAAGAAGGAATTAAACAAACTCCTGAACACTAAAATAATCTTCCCAGTAAGGCACACACAATGGGTCTCTAATCTTGTCCCTGTCAGAAAGAAGAGTGGTGAAATCCAACTATGTGTCGATTTCTAAAATCTTAACCGAGCGTCTGATAAAGACAACTACCCTGTCCCTCCCATAGAGAAGATCCTTCAACAAGTATCTGGCTCTGAAAGATTATCCTTGTTGGATGGTTTTTCAGGGTATAACCAAGTCCTTATGTCTCCCCCAGACCAGCTCAAAACTACTTTCTGTACTCCATGGGGCACCTACGCTTATAGAAAGATGCCCTTTGGTCTCATAAACGTCGGTGCCACTTTTCAGAGAGTGATGGATATCTCTTTCCGTGGCTTAATCAATCAATCTATAGTATTTTACCTAGATGACATCACTATCTTCTCAAAAAATAAAGGAGATCATCTAGCTCATTTAAGATTTGTTCTATAGCGATGTCATAAGTATGGCATTTCTTTAAATCCTAAAAAATCTGTCTTTGCAGTAGAACAAGGTAAGCTCCTCAGATTCATTGTATCAAATGAAGGGATGATTATCAACCCTGAAAAGACCCAAGTCATTTCGAAACTACCCCCTCCCTCGTAAAAAAATTCCATGCAATCTTTCTTAGGATAGATAAACTTTGTTAGGAGATTCATCCCCAGCTTTTCAAAAACGGTGAGACCATTACAAAACTTAATAAAAAGGGATGTACAGTACCATTAGGGACCTTTAGAAAGTCAGGCTTTCGATTCAATAAAAAAATCCATAATAGATGCTCATTCTCTAATGAGCCCTGATTTTTCGCAAGACTTCACCCTCTACATGTTTGCCTTTGACCGATCTTACGCTATTGTCCTAACTCAAAAGAACGCTGAAAACAACGAAGTCCCAATTGCCTTTATGAGCTCAGCCTTCAAGGGATCAGAACTTAATTACCCAGTAGTAGATCAGAAAGCTTATGTTGTTTTTAAAGCAGTAAAACACTTTCGATCTTATCTATTGAAATCTAGAACAAAAATCATTGTCCCTTACCCGACTGTCAGAAATTTGTTAGTACAGAAAGAACTAGGAGAAAAAAGGGCAAACTGGGTCACATCCTTACAAGAATATGACATAGAAATCACCCCAACATAAATTGTTAGAGGCAAAGGTTTATGCAAGTTGGTTGTCGATTTAGCTGTAGGACAGCAAAATGAAACTGATATGTTAAATTCAGATCAACACCATCAAAATCAAATCTGCTATGCACAAAACCTTGTTAGTTCCTGGTACGACGACATCAAATTTTGTCTTATACACGAATCAGATCCCCATCACCTTGATCCCAAAAAAAGGAGAGCACTAAGATTAAAATCTGCTTCTTTTCAGCTGATTAATGGTATTTTGTTTCGCCAAAATTTTGATGGAATACTTATGCGATGTCTTGAAAAAGATGAAGAAGAAAAAGTCTTATTGGAGTTACATGCAGGGGAAGTTGGTGGGCATTTTGGTGGAGACACTGTTAAGGTCCTAACCCGCACATAGGTAGATCAATGTATTCGGATGTAATAAAGGTCAATATTAATAAGGCCTTTCAATAAAATAGAATAAGGAAGATGTAAGAAGACCTAATAGAAGCTTCCACTTCTAGAAGGATCTTCCTCTAGATGTTTCTCTTAATAGACATATTTAGTATAAATAAGGGTCGAGGGTATGAAAACCCTAGCTTGGAGATTATTGTAACAGAGTGTTGCTTGATTGGAGGTTTCACCCTCAAAGAGGCCTGTGAACATTTCTTTCTGAATCAAAGTGTTATTTCTATTGTTGTTCTTATATCATTTATGTGTTATTGTGGAGATTATGCTGGATATTTTACTGTTATTTTGCTATTTCTAGCATTTTATTTATGTTCTGCATATTTTATATATCTGGTATCTTGCAAGTGGTATTAGAGCACTTTCCTTGGCAGAAATTGTGCGTATTTTTTTTCCATGGTAGAGACGTATTATGGCATCTTTAAGCCACAGAGATCTGTCGTTACGCACATAAACCTGCGGTTGAGGGATTCATACATGCAGGAAATACAAGTGGTTCTTAAGCGCACATCTGTTGGCCGCCCTTGTAACCCTTGTTGGTACCCCTTCGAGTGGTAGCGCATCAGACAACACCTATGTATGGATCAGCCTAGATTTCCTGAATCCCTCTTTAGATAAACCTATCGGCCGCCGGACTGCTATAGTGTCACCGAGAACAACACTCGGGAAGATACTCTCTAGTACCTGGGTAGTTGGGTAGTATGACTAAGGGTACGGTCTATCCTCCTTAGTTAGTGCCCTGAGATATTGGGCCGAGTACTACTATAAGACCTCACACGTATATCAGAGAGCTATAGCACAGGGCAAACCCTTGTCTGTAGAACCCTAGAATAACTAACCCTTGGGGAACATAAACATAAACATAAACAAATTAAACCGGCGAGATCTATTGCCGC
>JASDQU010104164.1:215695-228624 GCA_032191745.1 Picea mariana | reverse complement strand
TATGGGGGGGGGTCCGGAATGGTGGGGTATTGACGAAGGACCCCACTCCTATCGTGTCACCTTTTGTATCGTTCTCCACCTGATCGTGTGACAAGGCTCGTTCCCTTTAGCCCCTCCTCATCCTACGACATCTGTCCATCTCTTGATTTTTGAAACTCTGAAGTGGCGTAAATTTACTGACGTCACACGTGGATTGACACGTGTTGAATACTGCCATGTGTCACTCTGATTCGTGACTTACATGTGCCTGAAATGTTGAATCAGTCTGACACTTGTCATTAACTAGTTGTGCCACGTGTTCCTAGCTGACGTGGTATGCTGACGTGAGTCGGATCGATGGTCCAGATCACATCTTGATCTGACAGTTCAGATTAAGTCGGGATTTCACACATCGCGATTTCAACACTCTTGACGTTCAGTGTTTTTGTCACTTCAAAGTCCCGATCCACGAAACTCGGTAATGGAGTCGTATCAACGGTCCAAATCACATCTTGATCTGACGACTGTGATTAAATCACAATATCGCATATCGCAATTTTGAGATTCCCATGGTTATTATTCTTTGACATCTTCAACTCTCGATCCGCAAAACTCCGAAATGGACTGAGATCGACGGTCCAGATCAGACCTTGATTCAATGGTTGCGATTAAATCGCAATTTCTCAATTCTTGTTGCATTGTTTCTTTTCCCTCTCCATGTCGCGATTCGTGAAACTCTGATATGGAGTTGGATCAATGGTCCAGATCTGATCTTGATTCAACGACTGTGATTAAGTCGCAATTTTGCATATCGTGAAATCGGGATTTCTGTGGATGATATTACTTGACATATCCAACTCTGGATCCCCGAAACTCCGACATGGACTGAAATCAACAGTCCAGATTCAACCTTAATCTGACGGCTGAGACTAAATCACGATTTAGAGAGGTTAGGGAACATCATTCCTTTGACTCTCCAGTCAGCGAACTGACGATCTATCCCCACGTGTCCTGCCTGAAGATGGACGGTCCTCCTTCTTTCGAGATTTTTTGAGCCCTCTACTCCTTGCACTTTAAAGAATGTGTAGGTTCTCCTCGATCCAACGGTGGTCGAACCCTACGCTTTGATCTAATGCCCAAGATCTATCCTTCATATCTGCGCGCTCCTCTTGTCTACATTGAGATTTGAAGGTCATCGGGAATTCAGGATGGGATCCAACGATCACTGATGCTTCTCCTCCAAGCTTACGCATCCTCCTTACTTGGAATAATTTCTAAGTGTCAAAGGCCTCGACCTTTGATCCACCTATGATCCTAAGTATGCTATCTCCCTTGAGCTTTATCCATGAGTTAACCTCATCCCTGGTGCACACCTACGCACTGCATTCGACTCTATGCTAATTCCTCCTAAGCTTACGTTGTTCCTGTTTTTCCATCGATGCACACTCTGATCCTGCCATCAATGACAAGTGCATGTTGCCTATAAAGCATGTCAACCATCCTCTGCAGTGTCTTCCCAAACTTCTTCTGATGCCCTTCTGTTACATTCTTCCTGCAGTGTCTTCCCAAACTGTTTCTGATGCCCGTCTGTTACATTCTTCCTATACTCATGCCATCTTCACTGTTGTACTTTCCATCAATGAAAAGCATATGCTACCTATTAAACATTTGCCAACAATCCAAAATCTTTCTTCTCCCAACAATGATGATGGGTCCATTACAAAAAATAACAAGTATTTAAAAATCACTGGGTAAAACATCCCCGTGGGAATTATCAAACAAAGTTTACAAAAAATCTGGGAATAATCTCCCAAGTCCCTATTTCTGACTTAAGCTAACCACCTAAAACAAAGCTATATCACAAAAAGAAAGATCTGAACTGCCACAGCATATCCAATTGGTCATTGAAATTCATATGCACATGAAAGTGGACAAGAATAGACAAGTTTAGATAATGTTTTATTTGTAAAATTAACAAAAATCTAAATTTTAAGACTAGCTACAGAATCTCACGATTCTGTAGCTGGTCTTATTTGCAAACAAAATCATTTTTAATCAATCCAAAACTAACAGAAATATATTCAAACTATTAAACAAATATTTAATTACTAATTGAAAACAAAGCAAATCATTTACATCAAAACTTCTATGCTAATTGAGAGAAAACGAATTCGTGTTTGAATCTATTTCAATTGAAACAAACCCTAAATGAATATCAAGCAAATCTCTGGTAAGAATTCAATATAGACATAATATGTCAATCCAACACTCAACAGAATCGTTTAAATCCAAACTAACAGAGCCGTATCAAATCTAACTTTGAATCCATCGCATTATACAAACGACTATGCTAATTCAGACATACAGAATCATTTCATAATCAAACCAAAAGAAATGAATCGAACTAATTCAGGGCCGACACAATGCAAAATTGTATCAATCAAAACATAGTTGTGTCCGATTTTAGCAAATAAATCTTCTGTACAGGTCGAATGCAATCATAATCCAAAACGAAAATATTCATTCAAAACAAAACAGAATCGTTTCTTGAATCTATTCGAACATAACTAAACGAAAGTAAACCCAATTGACTACCCTAATTCAAACATACAGAATTGTTTCAAATGCAAACCAAACAGAATCGAAAACAAATCAATCATTTATACTAATCTGAGAACAATAAAATCACATAACCAAATCATAGCTATATTTGATTTTAGGAAAACGAATCGATGCAAACAAAAATAGTTTATGCTAATTCCAAATGAAATCTTTCATGCTAATTCAAATAGAAAAACGAAATCATTTCTGGTAATTGGAAGTAAACAATTTTTTTTTTAATCTATTCAAGCAAATAGAACTAATCGACTATGCTAGTTGAAACTAAATCATACAAAATTGATGTGGAAAAAACCATACCTGGGTTGTAGGAAAACAACTCGGTCATGATAACTTTGAATTGACGAAGGTCATTGCTGCCTCGACATTTCTGAAGACAATTGAACCGGTGGTTTTTTGTTTCTTCTCGTTGGCTTGTAGCCTGTCGTTCTCCTTTGAAAGCACTGTAACTCGTTCTTCTAATGATTTAATCTTAGATTGCAACAGGGTAACATCCATGTAATAACATTCAAGACAGGAATTGCATTGGGTACATGGTGATTGATCGGGCTTTGGCATCGCAAGCAAGGGTTATTTCAAGTTACCAGGGGTGTCACTGTGAAGCTTAATTCTCGAAAATTTAGGATCGTTCTTGAGGCATGGAGGTAAGTTGGAGACATAGTCATAGGGTTCCATAGAGTAGAGGCCATGAGAGTAAGGTTATTCCTCAGCTAGGAAACGTTCAATCTCAGAGTCTGAATCGTCACTCAAAACGATAGGTTTTGAGTAAGTGCTCTGCTTGGGCTTGTTCCGAGCACATATCGATATCCATCATGCATTTTTCTTTTCCTTACTGTTGACAGCAGTATCACCTTTGCCTTCCTTCCTCACAGGCCTCTTGACGGCTTAGTATTGTCTTTAGCACACGGGTCGGCCATGGTATCAGGTAGGTCCATGTCGGGGCAATTCGAGGGTTTGACAGGGGGTAAAAGGGTAGGAGGTAGCATGGCTGGCTCAACCAGTGTTTCAGTGACCACATATTTATCCATTAGAACACACTTGGGGGTGGCAAAGCCATTCCTTGATAGGAAGGCTTGCTTAAATGATGAACGATAATGACTTTGATCAAGTAGTGATGGAAAAGGATGCTACCAGCCTTCTCACGTTTAAATTGTTTGGACATCTTGTACAGACTACATAAAAGATAATGTGGCATATTCAGAGGGTAGCCTATAAAATTCATCAATAACCGAAGATGATACAAAAATACCAATCCATAACGACCTTCACAGGTCACAAACTGCTTAACAATTGCCAAAAGATCGTGTCACTTGGGTTTGAGTGTAGTGATAGGCATACCTCTATCGCAACTAACAATCTTTCTTGATGTGAATAGGAGCGGCCATGGCACCTCGTCTACTTTGGAATTTTTAAACCATCTTTGCCCTGTAGCTGGTAGTCCTGTAGCTGAGCTTAGGAATTCCTCATTTAGCTTGAGCTGTATGTCTCCGACCTTAGCCCTGCATCCGTCGAAGGTGAGGGTGAACTGTTGGGCAACCGAAAGGTTGAAACCTTCAAACCTTTGGATAAAAACCAGCCAGCCACTATTTTTCAAATCCTCGCGAGCATTATCGAATAGCAACAGAGTTTGGATACCATTTGGTTCTATGCACACCACAGGTGCCATAGAACAGAGTACACAGTGAGCAGGGTAAAGGGTCAAGGGTTTGGACAGGGTATACACAGGATCGATAGCTCACAGGCTTCTTCGAAAACCAACAGAGGTGACCCGGGATAGAAGGTGGGCATTAATGCCTAAGTGTGCGAAGGTGGTGGAAGGCAATAAACCAATGCAAAATAGTCATATCCAAATGTACAACCGACGGCGCATATGGTGATCACTATTGAAATGTGTTAAAAACAATGCCATTCAAACAATTAATGAAAACTTGGTAAGTCGACCCAAATATTTGTACAAAGTGTTTGCATGGTTTTAAAATCAAAATAATGTTTCAAATAAGGATTTGACCATAAAACTTATACATTGTATGAAACTATTGAATTAAGGGTCTCACCACCATATTAATGCGTTGTTATGAACCCATTGAATTTGATCAAAAGTAATAGAACATCAAACCACCATTGAATCAAAGACTCGATCATAATCATTCGAATACCATCACAGTCTCATAAAAATGAAATCATATTAACAACAAAAAAATGTCAAATGAGTAAAGGTTTTGGTGTCTTGCTAACTGTGCGACTATAATTAAATTGGAAATGCAATGAACACATAGACAAGAGTGACCATAATAATCCAGTGATGATTTTAATTCCATTGACGTGACTTCAAAATCAAAGTTTTCACGCTTGCAGTCGTGAAAATGAGAACAAAGGGTAGGTATGGAAATGCGCAAGATAATCATGTCGTTTTATCCAAAAGATTGCGATGAGAATCAAAGGTTCCAAAACACTGGTGTAGGCAGCTTATAAGGATAGGATAAAAATGCGAAATGGCTGCCAACATGATCCATGTCTTCTCCCTTCATATTGTTGTCCGTTGGCTCTGTGTATCGAGAGCCTACATACAGATCCAAGGGTTGAACTACTTTTATTCCGTCTGCCTCAAATTTCATAGTGTCTTTATTTAGGTCAATCACTGCATAGTTGTCGTAAGCCCAATAAATACCAAGTAGTGTAGGATAAGGGTCCTTATCCCACATGATTTCGATCACCTCAAAATCAACTACAGTCTTCACTCCTGCAACATCTATTTCCACATTATCTAGTCTTCCTATTGGAAAAATACAATATTGATTGGCCATTCTTAACTGGATTGGGGAATATGTCAATCGAGGTTTCCCCAAAGCTTACCAAGTCTTTTTAGGCAGTATATTAATATCAAGTCCTAGATATAACATGACACCCTAATCTCAAACTCATCTACCTGGGCTGCTAACATAAACTCTTTTCCAGTCTATACTTTCCTTCTCTGCATTGTATAAGTATTCTTCTAAGGAATATTAGTCCTTATTCTTGTTTCTGAAGATTCTTCAGTTCCTAGGACTAGGTACAGTGCATTGCGCAAAATTTATGTCAACCAGTGTTGGCTCTTGACCAAGTTTTGGGAGATCTTTGTTCAAGTTTGACCCATTTCGGGACTTCGACAGCCTGTCGAAGGTGGAGCGCAAGATGAAGTGGAGATCGCAGTATCTCGACCCCTTTTGGGTCCTTTTTGGGATTTGGGAATATGTAACGGGTATGGGAATGTTGACCCATGAGTTTACCCATGCTTAGGATTATTTTGTAAAGTATAAATAGAAGGCTAGGCCATGTAAGAAGGTAGAAGTGCATCTAGGTGATGTTGTGCTAAGTGCAAGTAAGGTTTGTAGATTCCTCGCGCATACTGTGAGAGACTTGTTGTGCTATGTGCAAGTAAGGTTTGTAGATTCTTTGCGCATGCAAGATCGTAGAAAGAATTTGTTGCAGGTCAGCCCCTATAATCCTAGCATATGGTACAGTAAAGGATGGGGATCATTTAAAAGAAAGAGAGGATTAACCCTCTATTACAGTTGTAGAAAACTGGGACATCTTGCTAAGGAATGCCCTAGAAGAAGACCCAGTTGTATTGGTTGCAAAGATATGGACCATGAAGTATTGGATTGCCCTAGAATGTTTTCTAATATTGAAGAAATGAACATCAAACGAGAAAACCCTAAGACAGATCCAGAAACTGAGATTATGGCAGAACCTCAGAAAGAATCAGAAAAAGTATTTCTACATATGAAAGAAACCCTGAATGATCACCAACATATCAGTTTATCAGAGATCTTCAAAGAAAAAGAATGCATTGAATCACGAATAGGAGACTTCAACATTGACTGTTTTCTGGATGAGAAGCACAGGTGAATATTATGACATAAATAAATTGGGAACCTTTAGGAAAACTTGCTATGATTCCTTCACTAGGAGGAATGGGACTATTCAGAGGAAATATGCTAAACCTACGTGGAATACTTACTAGGCTATCTATGAATTCCAATGGAACTTTGACAGTGAAAGATTTTGAGATTATTAAATTTATTGAGAACAATGCCCCATTTACCATGTTGCTCAAAAAACCTTGGATTGAAAGAGATTAGGCTAGAAGGAAAGAAGAAGAAGAAGTTTTAGAACAACAGAAGCAAGAGTTAAAAGAATTCATGACTAGAAGGATCGCACACTTGATTGAAGAACATAAGAACAGATCGAAGCTATTTAACACCAAAGACCCGACTATCAAAGTTTCAAGAACACTAGAGGACCCACAAAAGACTGAAATACCTATTCCAGATAAAGAAGAAGGATCATCCTCGAATCTTAGGAAAGAATCTCAACAACACAAAGTCACTGTATCAAAAGAATATAGGAATCATAATGGAAAAAGGCATACCGAGGTGAAGCTCATCGGAAAGAAGGCTAGAAAACTAAGTAAGAAGAGGGCTAAGATTGAAAAGTTGCAGAAAGATCTAGAGGGAACCTTGCAGAAGGAAAATTTGCAAAATTGGAGCTTCGTTGGGATATCAGAATAGTGACACATGGCACTTCGCCATGGCAAAGCAATATAGCCATTGGGGGCAGTATAATCATTCAACCAATTCTCCGAATAGGTAGAAAGGATATTATGACCAGACAAATTGCCATTTGACTGTTGGGACACACCATAATGGACAGAACAAAGTTATTGAAGGATTCTCGCCTGTTGCAAGCGACCTGTTGCCAAGTTACCTATTTTTCCCATCACGCCATGCACCGAGAATACTTTTGATAATCGTGAATTTGAGCTTGCAAACTTTTTGATTTTACACAGTGGTCATTACACTATTTCCCTCTATCATATTGTAGTGTCCAAGTTACTCTTTGAACCCAATATTTCCAACCCCAAGTGTGTATGTCAAATGAGTTGAGCGCTACAGAGAAAGTTGTTGAAGAAGTTCTCATCGACCTGATGACTGAAAGAGTCATGTCAATGTCTACATGTGTACAAGCATCATCGATGAGAGGAATGCAAGCGTCTTCTTCGACTGCTCATGGAGCTGGACCATCTCGACCATCAGATGAAAAATGAACCAATCACAGGGATGACTTAGTGAATGCCAAATTGATCCTAACTATATTACTCGCCTACATGCCACCTCTGAGCGATGCAATAAATCGACACAATGTACCTAGATATTTTGAGTATGCCTTGGTCACTGCGTACCTCCTGAAGGGGATCCACACAGTTCGAGCAGACCAAGATAATATTGCAGCGTTGAAGTTCAGCAAATTCAACCTCATAAATCACAAATTATATAACATGCTCGCCCCACATAAGTACCTGACTAGAACTAAAGGGAAAAACTCGAAGATTGTCCCTCAGCAGTGGACTATGGACCTCGCGTAGTCCACTCTGTTGAATGTCATGAAGATTCCCCACTTCGGAAGACACCAGGAGGTGAATGCATGAATCAAGATGTTGTTGTCTTGTTACCATGGTGTTTATTTGTGGCTAAACTATCATATAACAGTTGATTTTAAGTTGATCAATCGGATCACAGGGTTGAGTATGCAAGGACCTGATCCACAAGATTTTTACCCAGGAAAAGCCATGGATCGCACTCTAACACAGAGGATCAAGGACACCTAAGGAAATTTTGATAAGGGGACATGATGCTACAAGATAGCTTCTATCTAGAGTGGTGCAGTGCACCTCTCCTTTCAATTTATTGCAGGGAAGTTAGTAAGAAAGAACCAACCTATCCAAGTCACTAGTTTTGTAGTCGACCTCACAGGGAAGTGTGCGAAGGGCCTTAAGATGAACTGGTCGAAGTACCTGGTGAACCGGTTGGAACTTGACTATAGAGAAGTGCAAGATCAAGGTTATGAATTCCATTTTAGTTGGCTTTTGATCCTTATCGCATTCATCGCTTGGGAGATGTCGGAAGGTGCGAACTTAAGGGACATCAAGCCTTTTGAACTGTTGGCTATGAATTTCAGTACCATTTGGTATTCAAACGATATGAATAAATAGTGGTAGTCCAATGTTGTTTTTCATACCTACTACAATCAGCTGAAGATAGCCATACAGTCCGAGCCTTGCATGAATCTGAATGCTCTACACCGTTTATGGCCTTTGATGAAGTTCAGCACAGATCAACATTTTATTTACATCACAATGCACGCCAACAAACATAAGAAACAACTTCAATCCTACTATAAGATGATGGAGGAAGACCTGGAGGATATCACTAAGGACTGGTCGACAGATCTCCTTATTCTAGTAGACCCTATGGAGATATCCGACATCGATAGCCCAGAAGCTGCACAAGATACACCCAAACATAGCAGAACAAAGAAGACCAGAGAGGTCCAAGAAATAGACAGGGCATCTACAAAGACTGCTTCCATATCACTAGAGAAAGGAGGTGATTGCGAAGAGTTGAATGACAAATAATTTGAACAGAAGCAAGGAGACGAGGTTGATCCCCTTAAGAAGAGGAAGGGTTCGCCTTGAAATCTTCCTCCTGGAAGAAATCAAAGGCCACTATGACCAAGATGCAGACTGTCCTCATCTCTGATGACTTCAACTTTCTCATAGCAACCCTTCAAGATGCTTCACTGGAGATAGCTGTGAAACAAGAAGAAAATAAATAGGATATGTATGATCGAATTGAGACTGAACTCCGAGGTGTACAACAGACCTTATAGTCCATCCACACAAACTCCATTGTGTCAGGAGAACCATAATTGGGAGATGAGCCAGCTCAACTCCACCACCTATCCAATACAGTTGAAGCTCGCCTTTGACGAGCAAAGGAAGAAACCAAGCCACCTAGGCTTTGATGCAAGTACAAGGAGTACTCATAAAGAAACGCAGTGCTATAGAATAGGAAAATCTTTCTCTCCAAGTGAATTTTGATGAATAAAAAGAACAGATACAACAAGGAAAAGAACAGTTTCTCGTCGAGCAACTTGAAGTGAAAGAAGCGGTCAACAGGTCACTTCACTCTATGATAGTCTTAGAAATCAAGGTAGAAGACTTAGTTACACAACAGGTGAACCAACTCGTAAAATTCATCCAACAATTACAGAAACACATCATAGACTTAGAGCTCCATGCAGTTCATGAGACTCCATAGGAGGTAAGGGATCAAAGAGAATCAACTGCCCGAAGCACAGTTGAGCGAATAAAATCCCTTGCTATGGAATGCAAGCATCTTATCGATTGCAGTGCCTAGACCTACGAGCAACTCACGAAAAATCTAGAACTGAAGGCACTGGAATCGCAGCTTGTTGGCAAGGATTATGTGATTATTATTTTTATAAGTTGCCTACACAGGGTCTATGAAATTTTATTACTCTTTATGGGCGTTTCTCTAAACAATAGTTGTAAATCATCACATTTTTCCTATCATATATTCATGCTTCGTTTTCATTACTGAAAGCATGAAAACTCGCAACTATCGTTACTATTCTTTTTTAAAATTTCATTGAAAGCATATGGTTTATTACAGAATTGTGATTTCTTGCTATGAGCATGTTGCTCTCCTTGTTTGTGACCCTTTCAATTCTAAGCATGCCTAAGATATTTATGGTTGTATGAACGAAATAACCCCACCATTTGATATTTAATTTTTTCGTATGGATTTTGGTTTGATTTTCGATCATATTTCTTTCATGAAACTTTTGACTATTCGATTTTTGTAAACCTACCTAACTTTGCAATCAAACTATGATGCACGCACTATGTTTTCAAAGTACTCTGGTCCTAGCATGTACCCAATGCCAAGGTGGCATACAATGTACAAGATGCCATTACTCCTTAGCATGGTCTCGGGTTTCACAAAACTCTTCACACGCATTTTGATTAAACACTTTCCCCATCGTTTGAATCATCACAACATGTATTGATAAGGCTCGGGGATATGGATTTGTTTCATTTTTGCAAACCCTACCTATGTGTTGTGCGTTAATCATCCATCTGTTTAGTATGCCTCCAGTGGTAAGGGTCGAACCAAACGACATCCAAACCATGCTCTCATATGATAATGCTAGGGAAGATTTGGAAAGGAATGGTTGGCATATTTTCATCGAAAAGTTTCAGGGTTTTAATCTTCAGGTCACCCAAGAGTTTGCCTTAAACTTTGATGGTTGTAGGGAAAAAATTGGTGATGTGCAATTGGAAGTAACCGAAGAGTTCCTAAGTCAAGCCACGTGATTTCCAGTGGTTGGTCATAAATGGTTCAAAAACGCGAAAGTGGAGGAATTCCCTTGGAATTTACTGTTTACCTCACGAAAAATAACCAGCTATCATCGAGGTATGCCAATTTCATTTTTGAAACCTAGGTGGCATGATTTACTTGTCGTAGTGAATCAATTCATCACATGTGAGGGATGATTCAGACTTGTTTTCCTATATCATTTACGCTTGCTTATGAGTTTTATTGGTTTTCTTTTGAATATGCCTTATTACCTACTCAGAAGTCTGTATAAAATGGAGAAAAGATTTAGGAAACAGAGGTCAGATTCAAGTCTGTTTCACCATGGCCTCATTAATTTCATCCTCATGCACTAGTTAAAGTCACAAAATGAATTTTGGGATTTGTTCATTGCACGAAATGGTTTTGGCAACCCTGAGTTGGGAGAAGTAGATAAGCCAGTCATTAAGGAAACCCTTGTGAACCCAACTACCTCTCCCCCACCTCTCCAGGCTTGTGATTTTTCCCCTAACAATGAACCCTCGATCTACCCTAAGGACATTTAACAGGACACTTGACCGGTCACACATCCAAAGGATTGTACTAAAACTGTGAAGAAACCTATAGGAAAGAAGTTAAAAGGCAGTGTTGATGTCAATTTCAAAAACAAAAGAGCTGGTCGGTTAATTTCTCAAAGTGTTCAAAATAAAATGAAACCCCATGCAGACACGATCAGCATGATTGAATTGTGCGAAGTCTCAGACTCAGAAATGGACAAATTCCTTGCTGAAGAGGACACTGTGTCATTCGGGCTATGCCCTGATCGACCCTATAACTATGTCGATAATCTGCCTCCTTGTTTGAAAAATAACCCATAATCCCTGGTATCCATCTTTGTGATAAATCTACCATCCGCATGGAGGATTCTCCGACCCATAATGTTGTTCGTTCTAATGCAAACTCCTTACAGTCACACTGTGATGTGTGTTGATCTTGGATCGATAGATACTATACCGATGTCCCACTGCTACAGTCACGAATCAAGTCTTTAAGAGACGAAGTTGATATGTTGACAAACAAAAACAACAGACTTGAATCCATCATCCAAGGGAAGGAGAGGCATTTGAAAACTACAAGTCATGTGATTTTCAAAAACGTAGAGGCAGCTACAGCCATCGTTAATTCCAAAGTTTCTTGACATGATTTGGTTTTATGATTAGAGGTATGATTTTGTTAGCATGATTATTGCCATTCTTAAGATAGGATATTTGTTTTGATTGAATGAACTATCTTTATTATTAAGATTAGGCTGTTTTTTTTATTCAATAAAATAAGATTGCATTTCCTATTATAACTAGCTACAGAATCGCAAGATTCTGTAGCCAGTTAAGAAAATTTGAATTGTTTGATTTGATGACAGAAAACATATCTGAGATCTTCTTATTTTATTTTGTTTTCAGGATAATTAAAGAGCCCATGATTTCAAAGATGATATGAGACACCTTTTGAGATCTCCCAACCATATCAATTTTGTATTTTGAGTAAACAGAATTAGACTGTTGGTAGTTTTTTGATATCTAGTGAAATCAGGGTGGTTGCATCCCCCTTTATTTTTTGAAACCAATTTGATCTTATCAACAGGAAACATTTATGTTTCCTGAAACCTATATAAACATATCATTTTGTAAACATTCCTCATCTCAGCCTGGGTCAAGAGTATGGGCGTTTTTATCGTATACTTGAATGAAACAAAATGCACGTTACAGCTTTAGATTTTCTATATGATGTTTTGATTCAGGTTATGTTTATGTTGATTTGATAACAGATGGTGATTTCTTTAGTCGTTGTGATTTATTATCATTTGACATGATTCATTTTATATGTTGCCCATATCTTATGTTTCAGATACAATATATACACAGTGATCATTTATCCAATTTAAATTAGGAGATTCATCTCTAATTTCTGTTGAATGTCTGCATGCAAGTTCTTACAGGAAGATTTATCTCGTCGTAATTACTTGAAAATCATTAGATCACTGTAATTTTGTCCTTTTTACGTTCTATTATCAAAACTCAATCTCCAACGCATTGTTTCACTTTTGTTCGGAACAACATTACGATCTGTTGCAGG
>JASDQU010104164.1:197985-215030 GCA_032191745.1 Picea mariana | reverse complement strand
ATGTACTTATAGATTTTAGTAATTGTTATTTATTAGGTTATTGTTTTTCCTTTAGTTATTTTTTGCTTTCTTTAGGACTTAGATCGGCCAACGAAGCCGCAAAACCTGTCAGAGTGAATTAATCCAAATGTCTTGGGTTAATTAGACAACCCCGGACCGGATTCACTCCTCCAGTTGACGAGCGTTCAATTTCACCCATCAACAAATGGCGCTAGAAGGAGGGCCTGAAAACTATTAATGGCATGAGGAGGTTGCAAGACTCCTCCCCCACCTACCCACTCACCTATAGTAAATAGAAGTCGTTCAAATGAAAACATTGTCCCTCAAATAGAAACCACATCAAATGAAAATCCACAGATCACAGTTGAACCAGTAACTCTAAATCCCCCAGGTGGTGACATATAAGAGATTGTTCGTCAATCCCTCATAAGAACGCATAGTGCCTTGGCTCGTATCAGACAACCAAGTTGACCTTTGAACCAACCATTAGACTTCTTTGATATCTGGGAACAACTCGGAGGTACTGACCTTACTTTAAATCCTATGGATCCAGATCATATTCTCACTCCTGCAGCAGGAGGATCTGGTATTCCACCATCACCACCCCCTTCATCTCCTTCTTCTTCTGGAGAAGAATCCTTAGACGAAGGTAGTTCCCCATCTCAGCCTTCAACACCACCCACACCTATGGCCAATCCAAACAATCCCGCCAGACCCTGGCTTGACCAAAATGCAGTGGCCATACCTGGGCCCCAACATTCTTTACCTAAACACCCGGAGAAATGGCTCCCTAAATTTGACCCAGACTCCAAGCAGATCGCTGAAGATCACATCAAAAATTTTATGCTGGCCATTAGGCTCCGTAGTGTTGAGCACAAAGACGTAGTGTGCATATTGTTTCCCTACACCTTTGAAGGCAATGCCTCCACCTGGTATTTTTCCCAACAGCCCCACACCATCATGTCATGGGATAAATTCGAGTCCTGTTTCCTTGAGAAGTTCGGAGACAACAAGTCTCCTGAAGTTCTAGTCATGGAGATTTCTAGTTTAAAAATAAATCCCAAAGAAAAGATAAAAGACTTTAATCAAAGGTTCTTGACACTAAAGAACCGAATCCCCACGGATTCAATGCCTGCCAAAAATCTTATTGTCGCATACTACACAAAATCCTTACATCAAAACATATCCATTTGGGTAAAGAGGTCCAAGAAAACCACAATGTTAGAAGCCTTCAAAGAGGCGAGTCAAATCAAGAAAGATATTCTTAGCTTAAAATACAATACCGGTAACGAGATAGAGACTAGTTCATCCTCCAAGAAGAAAATCGAAATCCTTCCTAAACCTCCCCAAAACAAAGCTCAACCAGAGAGTTCGGATCTAGAAAACTTACAGAAAGTCATTCAGAAGTTATCCAATCAAGTTATAGATTTGAAAAGGTCATATGAAGAAGCTTCTTCAAGAAAAGGGCCTTACAAACCCCCCTTTAGGAAGACATTTCCCACAAACCGATCTAACTCAAATTCTGAAGGCCTAAATCTCGAAAGCTTACAATTTTCTATTCAAACAATCCTAGAAGCACATGATAACGTGATTCCTCCCGAGATTCCTGAAGAAGTAGCTGAAAAAGAGACAATAGAAGAATATGAATCCTCTCCAAACATTTTCAGACATTTTTTGGATAGCATTTTTCAAGCTAATTTCGAAACAGTGCATCCTTACAATACTAGGAGCAAGACAGCAAATAAGTCTTCTTCTGAAATTGCAACTATTATGCCTCCAAAACAGTCTAAATCAATTAAGCCTAAACATAATTTAGCAAACCCAAGTTTAGATTATGATTTGATTGAGGATCTAAAGAAACTTAGGGCTAACATTTCTATTTACGAATTATTAAAATTCCCTTTTCTTTTGCAAAAGATGCTACAGAATATTGTGGAAAACAGTAAAAACAACAATCCGAACAACAACAAAGGTGTTGAAAGAAGCCCCAAAACTCCTCAGAAGACCTCCGCCAAAACGACATCCGAACCTCATGATAAAAGGGACCTTCCTGTAAATAGTGTAACAAATGTAGATAAACTAGTTTCAGGGGCTGCAATTAAAAAACAACAAACTTCTATTGTTAGTACTCGTAGAAATGTCCCTCCCTTTTTGTTGACTTTTGAAATTTTCAATAGGAATGTACATAACTGTATGGTAAATTCAGGTGCATCATCTAACGTAATGCCTTGCTCTGTCTATCAAAAAATTAATGCTGAAGTTCAACTGTCCAACTTGAAAATTATCCAGCTTGATCGAACTACTGTTAAAGTGATAGGCGAATTAAAAAATGTGCTTATCATATTATCATCTAATCCTAAAGTCCATCAAGTGATTGATATCATTGTTGTAGATATCCCAGAAGTATATGGTTTGTTTTTAAGTAGATATTGGTCAGAACAATTACATGCCTATTTTGCAACGGAGTGGTCTCACTTGTGGCTGCCCAAGAATGGAAAGCCTAACAAAATCAAGGTAAATCGTGAACGTTATATTAAGTTCATGGTAACTGATTTAAATGATCCCAATGAACCATTCACTACTTCTGCCAAGTCACCTGAAATACAGGGGATGGACACTTTTTTTGGCAATTTCATGGCCGAAACTTCTACCATCACTGACCTGGAACAACAATATGAAATTATGACATGCACAAAGTCAACAGCCTCCTCTCGGTGGTCGCATGCACCTGACGAAAATCAAATATGGTCTCTTTACTTCGATGGGTCAAAATCTAAGGAAGGAGTTGGTGTAGGGTGCATGCTCATCGATCCAATAGGTAACAAGACTTTGATTGTTTTTTGATTATAATTCAAAAGTAAAAACAACACGACCGAATATGAGGCACTCTTGGAAGGTCTCAGAAAAGCACTAGATTTGAACATTCAAAATTTGACTGTCTTTGGTGATTTAGAAATCATGGTTAGACAGGTAAAAAATTCTATCCACTATTTATCTTTGCACCTTAAAAGCTATCAGACTGAGGTATGGAATTTGATGAACAAGTTTTCTTCCTTTAACATAAATTCTATTCCCAGATTAAATAATTCTAAGGATGATTTGTTAGCTAACGTCGCCTCAAAACTTTTTCCTGCAAAAGGCCTATCTCCGAATGCATTTTCTGTCGAACTGTTGTTAATACTATCCTTCCTGGACAACATCACGAATTGGAGTGTCTTCGATGATGATCGATAGATCATAAGTTTTCTGCATATGGAAGCAACTTTCCAGGGTGCAGTGATCGACGAAGGTACCCATGATGAAAATCTTCGTGAATTTACGATAATACCAGATCCGAGATCCCCAGAATCTGCATCAAACATGGTAAACTCTATCCCGAAATTTGTGGTTAGGTTAGAAAAATTTTATGATCTTCACGATAAGTTCAGAAAATCAATGAATTGTAAAATGAATAGTTCCTCCTTGACACATGAAAAAGTAAATTTGGGAACTAAAGACAACCCACGGTGCATTAATTTGGGGTTGGGGTGTTTTGAGCAAGAAAAGGTAGCATTTATTAAGTTGTTTAAGAAATTCAAATATTTTTTTGCCTGGACATACGACGACCTAAAAACCTTTGATCCTAACATCATACAACACATTATTCCCATGAAACCCCAAACCCAACCTTTTCAACAAAAGTTAAGGAAGATGCACCCAAAAATTGAACCAATAGTCAAGAAGGAATTAAACAAACTCCTAAATGCTAAAATAATCTTCCCAGTAAGGCACACACAATGGGTCTCTAATCTTGTCCCTGTCAGAAAGAAAAGTGGTGAAATTTGACTATGTGTCAATTTCCAAAATCTTAACCGAGCATCCGATAAATACAACTACCCTGTCCCTCCCATGGAGCAGATCCTTCAACAAGTATCTAGCTCTGAAATATTATCCTTGTTGGATGGATTTTCAGGGTATAGCCAAGTCCTTATGTCTCCCCCAGACCAGCTCAAAACTACTTTCTGTACCCCATGGGGCACCTACACTTATAGAAAGATGCCCTTTGGGATCATAAACATCGATGCCACTTTTCAGAGAGAAATGAATATTGCTTTCCACGGCTTAATCAATCAATCTATAGTAGTTTACCTAGATGATGTCACTGTCTTCTCAAAAATGAAGAAGATCATCTAGCTCATTTAAGATCTGTCTACAGCGATGTCGTAAGTACGACATTTCTTTAAATCCTAAAAAATCTATCTTCGTAGTAGAACAAGGTAAGCTCCTCGGATTCATTGTATCAAATGAAGGGATAATTATCGACCTTGAAAGGACCCAAGTCATTTCAAAACTCCCCCCTCCCTCGTCAAAAAGTACATGCAATCTTTCTTAGGACAGATAAACTTTGTTAGTAGATTCGTCCCCAGCTTTTCAGAAATGGTGAGACCATTACAAAACTTAATAAAAAAGGATGTACAGTACCATTGGGGACCTTTACAAAGTCAGGCTCTTGATTCAATAAAAAAGGCCATAATAGACGCTCCTTCTCTAATGAGCCCTGATTTTTCACAAGACTTCACCCTCTACACATTTGCTTCTGACCGATCTTACGCTGTTGTCCTAACTCAAAAGAACGCTGAAAATAACGAAGTCCCAATTGCCTTTATGAGCTCAGCCTTCAAGGGAGTTGAAATTAATTATCCATTAGTAGATCAACAAGCTTATGCTGTTTTTAAAGAAGTAAACCATTTTCGATCCTATCTGTTAAAATATAAGATGAAAATCATTGTCCCTTATCCGGCTGTCAGAAATTTGTTAGTACAGAAAGAACTAGGCGAAAAAAGGGCAAACTAGGTCACATCCTTACAAGAATATGACATAGAAATCACCCTAGCACAAATTGTTAGAGGCCAAGGTTTATGCAAGTTGGTCGTTGATTCGGCTGTAGGATAGCAAAATGAAACTGATATGTTAAATCTATATCAGCACCATCAAAATCAAATCTATTGTGCACAAAACCTTGTTAATTCCTGGTATGATGACATCAAATTTTGTCTTATACACGGATCAACTCCCCATCACCTTGATCCCAAAAAAAGGAGAGCACTAAGATTAAAATTTGCTTCTTTTCAGCTAATTAATGGTATTTTGTTTCGCCAAAATTTTGATGGAATACTTATGTGCTGTCTTGAAAAAGATGAAGCAGAAAAAGTCTTATTGGAGTTACATGAAGGGGAAGTTGGTGGGCATTTTGGTGGAGACACCACCGCCCACAAAGTATTAAGAGTAGGTTATTACTTGCCTACCCTTTTCAAATATGCTCATGCCTTATGTCACAAGTGTGTGATTTGTCAAAAGGCATCTGGACGGATATAGAAACCAACATTCCCATTGCAACCAGTCTCAATAGACTCCCCTTTTCAGCAGTGGGGCCTGGATATTATAGGCCCAATCAATCTGGTATCCTCACAACAGCATAAATACATCATAATATCCATATATTATTTCACCAGGTGGTCAGAGGCTGCCCCATTAAAAGCTGTAAATACCAGCCAGGTGATATCCTTTCTGAATTCAAATATTATCACTCGTTTCGGTATCCTTGAATGCCTGGTTTTTGACAATGCTTCCTATTTTTCATCTCTTGAAATGAGTGATTTCACTCTAGAAAAAGTAATTAAATTAAAGTACTCTTCCAGCTATTACCCCCAAGGAAATGGTTTGGTGGAATCAACTAATAAAAATCTGATCAAAATTATCAAGAGAATCGTCTCCGAAAACCATAAAAACTGGAATAATGCACTGTTGAACACAATCTAGGCTGACAAAGTAACTCCTAAAACGGTTGTGGGTAACTCACCTTTCTTTCTTATTTACGGCAGGGAAGCGATTCTTCCACCTCATGTCCTTCTTACATCTTTACATTTATCGCAAAAGGTACAAGAAGAAGACTGTCCCCCTTTGGAGAGTCGAATTAACGCTTTGTTAAAGTTAGAGGAAGTAAGGGCTCAAGCAAAACAAAAATTGGATTAACATCAACTCATTGTTAAAAACTGGTTTGATTCCAATTCTGCCTCTGACAGAAATTTTGAGGTAGGTGACCTAGTCCTAAAGTGGGACGAACCTCATGAGGGAAAAGGAGAGCATACTAAGTTTCAGAACTTGTGGTTGGGACCATTTTTAATTGCTGAGAAACTAGGTCCCAGTTCCTTTCGCTTACATAATTTAGAGGGACAGCCAGAAACCTTCCCGGTGAATGGCCAAGCTCTAAAAAAGTACTTTACCTGATGACGCTCCCATACACCCTTTGTAAATATTTTCTGTTTTGTTTTATTTGCTATTTTTTTTTCTTTTCTGGTTTGTTTTTCTTATTGGTCTTTCTTTTGAAACACACATGCCTGCACCACGGGCTAGCTCAGACAAAGAAAACAGAAAAACTTCCCCTCGAAAATGACTGTTGAAAGTTGTCAAAACATCAACTTTTGTATTTCTCTGAAGTTGTAGCCTTGTTAAAGATGACTTTTGTTTGAAAAGCATTTTCTTGGTTTCAATCTGTAATTAAAAGTATTCATGACCATCTATAAAAATCCTTTTTACGTTGTCCCTGTTCTTTAAGAGAACAACTCAACGATGTCTCCTTATTATTGAAAGTCAGTTTTATTAATAAACTATTTCTACATCTTGATGAAGGACAACTAAAAAAACTTTTTCAAGGTCTGTGACATATCAAGATGTGTTAAAAAACTAGAATTTTTAGTGTCACCCCACTCTATTGAATATCTTTAAAAACTATAATATAAACTTTTAGAGAGATGTGGGAAGTGCTTGTAAACTCATCGGGACACTGAACAGGTCTGCTGATAGCACGTAAATGCATGCATGACACCAAGATAACTTCGTCGGGGTACTGAACAGGCCCGCTGGCAGCGAAGCAATGTCAGGTAAAAGAAAATTCTCAGATATGGATTCTGTTTTGACCTTAAACGTCCTCCGTTCTAATCTGGAATTTCTTGATAGGATACATATATTAGAGTGGGTTAGTTGACATCCCTGTCGAGGCTATGGATGCCTATGGGCAGCAACGGCCCTGTCAACAGTATTGAAGATTTTAACTTAACATCGTGGCTCTCTTTTGCCAAGATTGTAACCAGTTTTTGTTTCTTTAAAAGTAAAAGTTGTCTGAAACTGGACTGCAGTATGATTATTTGAGATGTTCAAATAGCTTTTTGGTTGTTTTCGATTCGAAGTTTTTCATATTATTCTAACCTGAACTCGTTCGTGTGACAGAGATAACTGCTCCTCCCAGCATGTCACCATTATTGGCAGCGATTATGTGATTATTATTTTTATAAGCTGCCTACACAGGGTCTATGAAATTTTATTACTCTTTATGAGTGTTTCTCTAAATGACAGTTGTAAATCATCACATTTTTCCTATCATCTATTCATGCTTTATTTTCATGACTAAAAGCATGAAAACTCGCAACTATCGTTACTATTTTGTTTTAAAATTTCATTGAAAGAATATGGTTTATTATAGAATTGTGATTTCTTGCTTTGAGCATGTTGCTCTCCTTGTTTGTGAACTTTTCGATTCTAAGCATGCCTAAGAGATTTATGGTTGTATGAACGAAAGACCCCCACCATTTGATATTCGATTTTTTTGTATGGATGCTCTTGGCCTTGGCTAAAGGGTCAAGGCATCTGTTGGACCTGGTTAGGCTTCTGATGTCCTTGGTGAGGTTGGTGATGAAGGCAGAAGGACAAAGACTAGGAGCAAGAGCAGAAACCAGAAAAGGCGAGGACCAGAGCCCCAGGAAGCAAAGAATAGGAATTTTGGTTTGATTTTCGATCATATTTATTTCATGAAACTTTTGACTATTTGATTTTTGTAAACCTACCTAACTTTGCAATCAAACTATGATGCATGCACTATGTTTTCAAAGTACTCTAGTCCTAGCATGTACCCAATGCCGAGGTGGCATACAATGTACAAGATGCCATTACTCCTTAGCATGGTCTCGGGTTTCACAAAACTCTCCACACGTGTTTATATTAAACACCTTGCCCATCATTTGAATCATCACAACATGTATTGATAAGGCTTCGGGCTATGGCTCTGTTTCATTTTTGCAAACCCTAACTGTGTGTTGTGCGTTAATCACCCATTCGTTCAGTATGGCTCCAGTGGTAAGGGTCGAACCGAACAACATCCAAACCCTTCTCTCATATGATACTGCTAGGGAAGATTTGGAAAGGAATGATTGGCATATTTTCATCGAAAAGTTTCAAGGTTTTAATCTTCAGGTTGCCCAAGAGTTTGCCTTAACCTTTGATGGTTGTAGGGAAAAAATTAGTGATGTGAAATTGGAAGTAACCGAAGAGTTCCTAAGTCAAGCCATGGGATTGCCAGTGGTTGGTCAGAAATGGTTCAAAAATGCGAAAGTGGAGGAAGTCCCTTGGACTTTATTGTTTACATCACGAAAAATAACCAGCTGTGATCGAGGTATGCCAATTTCGTTTTTGAAACCTAGGTGGCATGATTTACTTGCTGTAGTGAAGCAATTCATCACATGTGAGGGATGATTTGGACTTGTTTTCCTATATCATTTACGCCTGCTTATGAGTTTTATTGGTTTTCCGTTGAATATGCCTTATTACCTACTCAGAATTCTATATAAAATGGGGAAAAGATTTAGGAAACAGAGGTTAGATTCAAGCCTGTTTCACCATGGCCTCATTAAAATCATCCTCATGCACCAGTTAAAGTCACAAAATGACTGTTGGGATTCATTCATTGCACGAAATGGTTTTGGCAACCCTGATTGAGAAGTAGATAAGCCAGTCATTGAGGAAACCCTTGTGAACCCAATGGCCTCTCCCCCACCTCTCCAGGCTTGTGATTTTTCCCCTAACAATGAACCCTCAAGCTACCCTAAGGACATTCAATAGGACAGTCGACCGGTCACACATCCAAAGGATTGTACTAAAACTGTGAATAAACCTACATGAAAGAAGTTAAAAGGCAGTGTTGATGTCAATTTCAAAAACAAAAGAGCTGGTTGGTTAATTTCTCGAAGTGTTTGAAATAAAATGAAACCCTGTGCAGACATGATCAACATGATTGAAGTGAGCGAAGGCTCAAACTCAGAAATTGACAAATTCCTTGTTGAAGAGGACCCCATTTCATTCGGGCTATACCCTGACCGACCCTATAACTATGTCGATAATTTACCTCCTTGTTTGAAAAATAAACCAGAATTCCCTGGTATCCAGCTCTGTGATAAATCTACCATCCGCATGGAGGATTCTCCGACCCATAATGTTGTTCGTTCTAATGCAAACTCCTTACAGTCACAATGTGATGTGTGTCGATCTTGGATCGACAAATACTATACCGATGTCCCACTGCTATAGTCATTAATCAAGTATTTAAGAGACCAAGTTGATATGTTGACAAATGAAAAAAACAGACTTGAATCCATCATCCAAGGGAAGGAGAAGCGTTTGAAAACTACAGGTCATGTGATTTTCAAAAATGTAGAGGCAGCTACAACCATTGTTAATTCTAAAGTTTCTTGACATGATTTGGTTTTATGATTAGAGGTATGATTTTGTTAGCATGATTATTGTCATTCTTAAGATAGGATATTTGTTTTGGTTGAATGAACTATCTTTATTATTAAGATTAGCCTGTTTTTTTTATTCAATAAAATAAGATTGCATTTCCTATTATAACTAGCTACAGAATCGCAAGATTCTGTAGCCAGTTAAGAAAATTCGAATTGTTTGATTTGATGACAGAAAACATATCTGAGATCTTCTTATTTTCTTTTGTTTTCAGGACAATTAAGGAGCCCATGATTTCAAAGATGATATGAAATACTTTTTGAGATCTCCCAACCATATCAATTTTGTATTTTGAGTAAACAGAATTAGACTGTTGGTAGTTTTTTGATATCTAGTGAAATCAGGGTGGTTGCATCCCCCTTTATTTTTTGAAACCAATTTGATCTTATCAACAGGAAACATTTATGTTTCCTAAAACCTATATAAACATATCATTTTGTAAACATTCCTCATCTCAGCCTGGGGCAAGAGTATGTGCATTTTTATCACAGACTTGAATGAAACAGAATGCATGTTACAGCTTTAGCTTTTTTGTATGATGTTTTGATTCAGGTTATGTTTATGTTGATTTGATAACAGATGGTGATTTCTTTAGTCGTTGTGATTTATTATCATTTGACATGATTCATTTTATATGATGCCCATATCTTATGTTTCAGATACAATATATACACAGTGATCATTTATCCAATTTAAATTAGGAGATTCATCTCTAATTTCTGTTGAATGTCTGCATGCAAGTTCTTACAGGAAGATTTATCTCGTCGTAATTACTTGTAAATCATTAGATCACTGTAATTGTGTCCTTTTTACATTCTGTTATCAAAACTCAATCTCCAGTGCATTGTTTCGCTTTTGTTCGGAACAACATTACGATCTGTTGTAGGTTTACTTCCCGGATAAGCTGGCTAGATATTCCCTGTTGAACAGACATTGGATGCGTTAATAGGTTAGTCTGTTATTTTATTTCATTTGTTTGTTTATTTTATAAGTTTTATATATATGGTATGATTTACATTACCTATAATTTTCTATTCGATTAAGTAGTTTAATATTCGATTTCATGAATTTATTCATCCAAGAAAATAAACCAAAAAATTAAACAGTATTTTCACTTTTCTTTATTACTATTGTTAAAGTAACTAATTTACATTTGATTTTTATGAGTTTAGATTAAAACTCGTGTTTTGTATAGATTGTATATAAAGATATTGATCATATTTCGATTAAATAAATTGTACAGATATATATTTAAATGTACTTATAGATTTTAGTAATTGTTATTTATTGGGTTATTGTTTTTCCTTTAGTTATTTTTTTCTTTCTTTAGGACTTAGATCAGCCAATGGAGCCGAAAAACCCATCGAAGTGAATTAATCCAAATGGCTTGGGTTAATTAGACAACCCCGGACCGGATTCACTCCTCCAGTTGACAAGCAGTCAATTTCGCCCGTCAACACAGCTCCAAGAGGCAAAGTATCAAGCCAAAACGTTACAGGTGCAATTGAAGCTCCTGTTAGTTGTGGAAATAATGAAGAAATCCCAAGAGCAACGGACCTCTCAGCAACATATCCACACTATTCAGAACAGATTTATGGAGGTAACTTAGAAACTCCAACCTATACAAGAAAAGGCTTACCAATTGTTTACAGAAGTAGAAGGCCAAGGAGTAGAGCTAGAGCAGGTTGTCACTACAGTTGAACAACATCTAGAGGGACCTATCAACGATGCAGTCATCCAAGCATTCATTTAACAAGAGGTCATAGCACAACAACAAGTCGAATCAGCTTGAGGATTTCAAGGTAGAACTACCCAAATCAAGTGACTCAGGATGAGTCACAGGTGAGTGTTGGGGGCTTGTTGGCCCTTGACCAAGGTTTGGGAGATCCTTGGTCAAGTTTGACCCATTTTGGGACTTCGACAGCCTGTTGAAGGCAGAGCACAAGGCGAAGCGAAGATCACGAGATCTCGGCCCCTTTTTGGGTCCCTTTTGGGATTTGGGAATATGTAACGGGTATGGGAATGTCAGCACATGGGTTTACCCATGCTTAGGCATATTTTGTAATGTATAAATAGAATTCTAGGCCATGTAATAAGGTAGAAGTGTATCTAGGTGATGTTGTGCTAAGTGCAAGTAAGGTTTGTAGAAGCTCTGTGCATACTGTGAGAGACTTGTTGAGCTAAGTACAAGTGGTTGTAATAGAGTGTGGAAGGCTTTGTGCTACAACGCAAGGAAGAAGGATCTAGCAAGCTGCACAGATATTCTATCCTATGTGGATTAGGGTTTTGAGGCTCTGTGCATGTAACCCATTGAAGAAGCTAATAAAGAAGAAGAGTTGGTGGACGTAGCCCCAAGGTGGGGGTGAACCACATAAACATTGTGTTATTCTACTCTGTGCGATGTTCTGATGTGTTTATGTCTTTACTTTCTAAGTGATTTTATATAGATAGATAGATCTGTTATTCTTTGTGCTTATGATGACCCTAGATGCTAGATCTAACCTATGTGAACTTGCTTAGTGCTTGAATCTAGTAAATCTAATCTATTTCTTTATGCTAAGTGCTTAGATACATTAGATCTGGGTGAATGTTGTGATGCTCTGTCTCCTCTGTAGAGTAGATATTTGTTAAATAGTGATGAACTGGTGGTGCTAAGTGCTCTATTATGTATTATAATCATAGATCTATGTCCTAGCTAAGGTTGTAGACACCTGAGTCCTGCAACCACCCCTGCCTCTACCTTGGGTGAGACTTCATCTGCTTTGCAAGTGTTTCCAAAAGGGCCGGTAGTTAGGGTTTTGTTGGTGCGTTAATGTAGCGTTGAACCCTGGTTCTGCCCCTGTGCCAACAACTGGTCATTCCCAAGAATATTAGAAAATAAATGAAACCAAAGGTCAACTACATTTTTTGGCTACTCAGGTTGTCTCATTGGGACTACAGGGTTTCTGGGTGCAGGGGGTGAAGCATGGACTTGTGTGATCTTAGGGTAAACAATAGGCTGAGGAGGTTTCTCTTGCATCTCAAGGCCAGGGATGTTCTGAAATAATTCTATGGAATTTTTAAACAATAACTTATGTTTTAGAGGATCATACCTGTCCTCCTTAGGTGATTCTTTCTAGATCTGTGGTAAATTATCAACATCTATGCCAGTATTTTTCCCTCTTCGAGTAACAATATTAAGGTTGGGTAGTTTTCCTCTAATAACTCTTTTTATATCTAAACTGTTGAGATTAGTTCCTCATTGGCGTACCCGATCTTCACATTTTTCAATTAGTTCTAGGCAGTCTTCAGTTGCATCCCCATTGGTTTTGCAGTGAGAGCACCATGGTCACCTTGGGTGAGGACAATCTCTAGCCATGTGGCCTTTCTCATAACAATTGTAACATCTAATTGGTCCTCTTCCCCTGATTCTTCCTACTCTGAAATCTCCTCCAGCTCCACTTGCTCGAACTCTTCCTGGTTTGTGAAGGGTTTCATTCACCCTGAATGATGTTCGATCTAGTCTGTCCGCAAGTGCATCCAATGCTCTACACTGATTGGTAGCATTTGTGGAAGATGTGAAAAATTCACAATGCATGATATTCGATACTGTTGAATACTTCTGAATAATGGGGAACTGTCTTGGCCCATGCCCATGGATTCAAAAAATCTCGCAATACTCAACTAATGGCACTACTTGATTACTTGGAAAAGCATGATATGGGGTTGGGGTATGGAATGGTAAATTCCTAAATACTTGCGCAACTCCTCCCATGGGTCCTGGTGAGGGTCCCATCAGATTATGAGGAGGTCCCATTCCCCTTATCCATGGACATTCGTTCACTAGATGTCCTTCTATTCAACATCAGGTACACCAGACTTGTGGTCGTCTTGGTCTGGGTATCATCAATTCTTGAATATTCTATGTAATCATTAATATTTTCCCTTGTAGTTGCACCAAATTTGCATCTGTTGGGGGTCTGGTCACTCTCAAGATCCCCAGATATCCTCCCATGGCTTCAATATTCATTGATTGTTCCAAGGAATCTGTCAAAGTGGCCATATGATGTTGCGTTAATGGAATCTATGTTAGAGGTAGAAATCCATGGATATACCATTCTCTTTTATGTTACTCATGAATTGGATGCGCTAACCTTCCTATAACATCTTTGAAATTCTAACTATATTCCCAGGCCGATTCACCTTCCCTTTGTTGAATTTCATGCAACTCAAACAGAGCTTGTTCTTCTGACTGAGGTAGCTTAAAATATTCTATGAACTTTGTCCATACCTTGTCAAGTTTGAACGCTTGACCATGCACTCCTGGTACTCTTGGCTCAATGGCCTTCATGTACCTTTTGAGCACAAGGCCTCTCAAAGTATTCTGGAATTCAACTAGTTTATTCACATCCAGAGTCCCTCTAGATCTCCAGATTGCTTTACATAAGAACCAATGTTGCTCAACATCCTCGTCTCCCTTACCCCAAAATTTTGGGTATCGATCAATCGAACCTCCCGCATTACCAGCCATTTTTTTATCTTACTTCTCCTACCAATATAAAACCTAATAGTCCTGGTTACGATCTACCAAGGGATCCCAATATCCTCCCAGTATTTGCGCTTCTCGATTGTGGCTTCCTAACTAACTGTAATGGAACATAAATAGCATAAGAATGTAGTATATAATTTACTACTTGTATAGAAGGAACTTGGGGTATGGGACTGGTGCCACTGGCTTTGGGGCAGATTTCTTTGATCTGGGGGGTCTCGTTCTCATCCTCTGGAGTGGTCTCTTCAGCCAAATTCTCGATATTTCCTGGTATTGGGGCTGAATCTTCTCTTTCTTCTTCAATTTCCATGTTGGATTCCTTTTCCCTTGCTTCTACACCTTCTTCTCCTTGTCCACCCTCTTGGGGACTTCTTTCTCTTTGCGCTTCTCTCTCATTTAATCTTTGACTGGATAGTCTTTCATGTCTTCCCATATTTCACAACTCTTCCATATATCCTTCCTTGATTTCTCCTAGTTTGACTTAATTCTGCAACTTCTCAAACTATTTTACTTCTTTCTTTATCTTACCGTGCCACCACTTCTCAAATATGGTGACTCTTTTAAAATCTCGATCATATCTTCAGTCCATTTCTTGCTGCTCCCTCATTTGTCAAATAACCCTCTCCCCTCTCTCATGCCATGACTCCACCCCAAACTACCCTCACCCCAAGCGAGGGTGTTTAAACTGCCATCTCAGTCAAGGACATAGTCAACATCCCCTCTTCCATCATGAAAACCTTAATCCATAGGGGGATTTCTCTCAACAGTATTCCCCTTGAGTCTTTCTTGAAATCCTCTTCTTACCATGAAAACGATTGGTGATTCTTAGTTGCAAAATCAATAATGTATCCTTCTAATGTTGTATTGACCCATAAATTGATTTCTTGCATTACCGGATGATCCAACCGATGAATTGTTGCAATATTTTCCATATCCCAAGCACATGTCTTCTTGACTTGTTCTTGGAATTCCAAATCTTCTGGAGCCTATCTATCCAGCGGAAAATTTCTTTAGGGAACCTAACCCGGAATATCTCGTACTAGTCACTCGATCTTTATGAGTAAAAGAATACCTCTTGTGTATCTTTCACATATTTTCATCTCAGCTCCACTTATTCCCATATGAAGGCGTCGTAATTTCTCTCCCACCACTGGTGAATATCAAATCTGTGAATGTGGAATCATTCTCCCTACAGGTTCCCTTTTAATGCAGGTCCCAAGAACAGAAGCATTTTGTTGGCACAGAATTGATCAGACCAGGGTCCTTCTCAGGTTACCAATAAAAGGCACCAAGTAGTCTAGAGCATTGGCATTTTCATATCCTATGAAAAGAATAAGTCTCACCCAAAGCGCAACCAATACAACAAGATAGCAAAGGGAAAGGAGAATACTTAGGTGGGTTTCTAGAATCTTCAAGATTCACCATGATCTTGTGCAAGATAGACTAACCACAGAATAGATTTGAACTCATTCATACTAGAAATAAAGACAATCAAGTTGTGATAGAATTTGAAAATAGAGGCAGCATATTGATCGTGTAAAACATAAAGAAATATTGTAAGGAGACAATTCATAAGTATACACTGAAAATGACATAGTAATTTCAAAATTTTAGGTCCTTCCATATATATATTATCAACAGAGCTTCTCGGATACAATCTCATAGATACAAATCAGTACTTTGTTACAATCTTCTGGCTCCAGACTCATGTCACGGAGCTCTATCTACCCTTTTCCCCAAAACGATATACAAATTACAATCACAGAACCTTTAATCTGTCTTCGCCCTCTATACCATCTATGACAAAACCCTACAACCAAGAAAATACACCCAACCATACCCAATAATAACAACCAATCCTTTTCCAATAATATGCATCTCATATATAGGTTGAGTGGGATCTTTTGGCTTTAGGCTCCGCATGCTTTCTTGTTCTTGTTCTATTGTAACTGCTTTTTCCTCGTTGGTGTTGCGTCTTCTCTTTTCATAACCATTTTTTGTTTCTTTTCTTGCTCCACTGTCCATCTTTTTTGTCGCTTGCGCAACTCATTTTTTGACCAAAATTGGGATTGTAGTCCTTCTTGCACAACTTCAAACCAAAAACAAAGGGCCCAACTAACTTAGTTAACCTTGAATGTATTGGGAGTTACTAATCTCATATCATGAGAGAAACGAATCACCCAATGTTGATATCCTCCTAAATCACCAATTCTATAAGGATATAGGGGAGGTTGTGGGATGTTAGTAGTGAAACTAGTGATTGGTTGTGTGCTTCCAATGATGATTCCAATGACCGATCATGCTCTACTAGTAGGTCAAAGTGAAGCCTCCCTCAAAATAGTAAAATATAGAGTAGAATAGTGTATCTCGACAAGAAAACATCAATGGATCCTCCATGTGTCCCTAGTGTTAGGATATTTAGACACTTAGGATTTAATTAAGATCTACTTGATCTATTGTGTCGTTAGGTAAAATTGTGTTTTCTAGTGTGTTTCTTTAGTATGCATTAGTATGCATTTGTAGTTAGGAAATTTGATGGTCACAATATGTTACTGACATAGAGTGATCTAACGGTTCATACTCTCCTCGATCTTAATAGCCATTGATCTATGGCTTGACACCCGATTGGTCCATGATCTCTATTTAAAGAGAACGGAGGGTCATTTGCCGATGATTGATTGTGAGAAACTCTTTTGTAAAATTTCTCTATAATCTTTTTCTTTGCATTAATAAACTGCTCCAAGTGGCCACATTGGCTGGGGCCATGGATGCTTCCCCATAGGGGTTTTACCATGTGAAAACATCGGTGTGTTTATCTTTGATCTGGTTATGTGAGTGGTTACTGAAGTTGTTCATCTTATGTTGGAATGCCTGTGTTGTCAAACATGGTATTAGACCCTGTTTGAAG
>JASDQU010104164.1:175277-196321 GCA_032191745.1 Picea mariana | reverse complement strand
GATGAGTCCAAATGTTTCAAGAAGATGGCAGCTTTAGAAGTAGTGATGAAGAAGCACAACATCAATATTGATCCTACTTCTTCTTCTTCTTCTCACGGACATGCACTTTTTGGTTCTAGTTTCTCTTTCAATAAACCTTCTACTTCTACTTCTGATAAGTGGCTTATTGATTCTGGAGCATTTTATCATATGGCTAAGGATAGAGACATATTTTCTACTCTAAATGAATGTAACACCAAGAAAATATTTGTTGGTGATGATAGATCTCTTAGTGTTGAAGGATCTGGAATAGTACAAGTAAAAAATGACCATTTCAATGATGTATTATGTGTTCCAAGTCTTTCTTGTAACCTGCTATCAGTATATCAAATCATTCATTCAGGTGAAGGTAAAACCGTAGAGTTTTCACCTCACCAAGTTGTAATCAAGGATCTAAAAGATCTTAATCATGCTCTTGCAAATGGAATTGTTGATGATATTACCAGGTTGTACATGTTTGAAAACTTTGGGTCATCATCTTTTTCATCAGTTTTTGTTGCTCATAGTGATGACTTGAGAAAACTTTGGCATGAGTAGTTTGGTCATATAAACTATTGCTCATTGTAGCAACTATGTAATCAACATATGGAAACTGGTCTTCCTCTATTTTCATGCAGAGATAATGTTTGTGACGGTTGTGTTCTCGGAAAACATCATCAGGACAACTTTGAAAAACGTG
This sequence comes from Picea mariana, assembly GCA_032191745.1. Taxonomy (NCBI): domain Eukaryota; kingdom Viridiplantae; phylum Streptophyta; class Pinopsida; order Pinales; family Pinaceae; genus Picea; species Picea mariana. The sequence continues at coordinate 195,603 of JASDQU010104164.1, read as the reverse complement.
CCTCTTGGCATGCCTCGAGTCCTTTGCAACTTGTTCACAATGATTTGTGTGGTCCACTTTCTTCTCCTTCTTTTTATGGGTGAAAGTATTTCTTAAATTTCATTGATGGCTTTTCTAGATGTACTTGGGTTTACATCTTAAAACTTAAGAGAGAAGTTTTTGACAAGTTTTTGGCCTACAAGGCCCTTGTATAAAAGTAATCTGGACATCAAATTCAAAGGTTAAGAAAAAATAATGGAGGAAAATATGTGAACAATAATTTTACAAATTACTGCACTACACAGGGAATGCAAATGCAACACACTGTTCCATATACACCACAACAAAATGATGTTGCTGAGAGAAAGAACCACACATTAAAATAAATGGCTAATTGTATGATCTAATCTAAGGGATTAAGTCTAAAGTATTGGGCAGAATCCATCAACTGTGCAAATTACATAGTAAACCACACTCCCACAAAGGCTCGAAGAAGCTTGGACTAAAATTAAACCAGGTGTAAGTCACTTCCGTGTATTTGGTAGTATAGCATGGGCTCACATTCCTGATGAGAAAATGAAAGCATTGCAGCCTAAAAGTGAGAAGTGTTTATTTGTTGGTTATTATGAAGATGTCAAAGGTTACATACTTCTTCAATCATATTGTAATGAAATTATTATTAGAAGAGATGTTAAATTTGATGAAAATCTCTTGTCCTATGAGCCTAATTTGGCGTTTGTGCCTTCTTTGGCCTGCGAGCCTAACTCAAAATTTGTGTCTTTCTCAGCTTGCGAGCCATCTTCAGTGTTTGTACCTTCTTCTGATATGGTTTCTTCTTCAGATGATGATAGTGAGGATGAAAATCCACCTCTGCCTACTCACCCTCCTCCAGATGAGTCCTTTGAACCTGAACCAGCACCAGCTCCACCACTTCCTAGATGGGTTCGTTCAACATGAGAAAGAGCTAGTGATATTGTCGGTGATCCTTCAGATCAGGTGTTGGACACGTTCACAGTTCCAACGAGCCTCTTCTCTTTTGGATCAAGTTTCAGAAAATCATGATCCAAAGACATTTGTAGAAGCATTAGGTCATCCATATTGGGATACATCAATGAATGAAGAGGATTGTTCTTTATTGCAAAATGATATTTGGGATGTTGTACCTAATACAAAAGGAAGAAAACTTGTCAGATGTAAATGGGTCTACAAAACTAAGTCTACATCAGATGGAAGTGTTGAAAGACACAAGGTTCATTTAGTTTCCAAAGGATTTTCCCAAGTTGAAGGAATTGACTATCATGAAACCTTTTCCCCTATAGCCAAAATGAATTCCATCCGCCTTGTTCTTGCCCTTTTTGCCTCACATAAATGGGAGGTCCATCAGATGGATGTTAAATCTACCTTCTTGCATGGAGATTTGCAAGAATAAATATACATGGAACAACTTCCTGGCTATGTACAAAATGAATCTAGCCTTGTTTGTTGCCTTAAGAAGTCTCTTTATGGTCTCAAGCATGCTCCTCGATCTTGGTATGACAAAATGGACACCTTTCTTATTGCCACTGGATTCTCTAGATGCCATTCTGATCCTAATTTCTATACCAAGAAAGTAGGAAGCCATCTCATAATCCTTGTCCTTTATGTTGATGACCTTATCCTTACTGGTGGTGAGTCAAAACTTTTAAACCATGTGAAAAACAACCTTAAGAAGAAATTTGAAATGACAGACTTAAGATTTTTGCAGTATTTCCTTGGCCTCCAAGTTTTGCAAACCAATGAAGGAATTTTTCTTTCCCAGTCTAAGTATGCTTGTGACCTTATTCGTCACTTTCACATTGATGATTGTAAACCAACCCCTTCTCCCTTCTAGTCTGGAGTCAAGCTTACTACCACCTGTATTTCTCCTGAAGTTGATGCCACCCTATATCGTCAGTTAGTTGGTAGCCTCTTATACTTGAATCATACTCGTCCTGATATTTCCTTTGTTGTTGGTCTTGTTTCCTGATATATGAAAACACCCCATGAAATCCATTGGAAAGCAGCTAAAAGGATACTTCGCTATGTTCGTGGTACAGTTCAATTCGAGATACATTATAGTTCAGGGGGTACTCCTTTATTGTTTGGTTTTACTGATTCATATTGGTCCAACGACCCTAATGATCAGAAGTCTACTGCAGGTTATGTTTTTAGCCTTGGTTCAGGACCTGTGACTTGGGCCTGTAAAAAACAACAAGCTATTTCACTTTCTTCAGCAGAAGTAGAGTACCGAGCAGTAGTAAATGCAATTCAGGAAGCCCTGTGGCTTCGATGGCTCATTTCAGAGTTTGGATTCCAGCACCAACATCCAACCAGCCTTTGGTGTAACAATCAGAGTACCATTAATCTTTCCAATGACCTAGTTCAACATTAGCATAGAAAACACATCAAGATACACATGCACTTCATCAAAAATATCATTCATGATAAAGTTATTGAAGTTCTCTTTTTCCCTACAGAAGATCAGGTTGCATACATTTTCACAAAGTCTCTTATAGAAGTGAAGTTTTCCAAACTTAGATCTATGTTAGGAGTTCAAGAAGTTGTCATTAAGGGGGGATAGGCTCTAATGCCTCCTTCCTTCTCCTATCCTGTCACTATTGTAAATCCTTCAATCTTATCCCAAGTTGTTCTTAAGGGGGAATGTTAGGATATTTAGACCCTTGGGAGTTAGTTAAGATCTACTTGGTCTATTGTGTCGTTAGGTAAAAGTGTGTTTTCTAGTGTGTTTATTTAGTATGCATTTGTAGTTAGGAAATTCGATGGTTACGATATGTTCCCAACATAGAGTGATTCTATAGTTCATATTGTCCTCGATCTTAACGACCATTGATCCATGTCTTAACACCCGATTGATCCATGATCTCTATTTAAAGAGCATGGAGGGTCATTTGTCGATGATCGATTGTGATAAAATCTCTTGTAAAATCTCTCTGTAATCTTTTTCTTTGCATTAATAAATTGCTCCAAGTGGCCGCATTGGTTGGGGCCGTGGATGTTTCCCCGTAGGGGTTTTACCACGTGAAAACATTGGTGTGTTTATATTTGATCTGGTTATGTGAGTGGTTACTGAAGGCGTTCGTCCTCTGCTGGAATACTTGTGTTGTCGAACACCTAGGGTGCCAAATAATGTTGTAACAAGGTGTAGAAAAACAAATTATGGGTCCTACTTGCAACTTTATTTGATACCTATCCAAACAAAATCCTTGTGACGATATTATTATCATGGTACAACCCTCTATAAAATAATTTTATCAATCCCACCTAGAGCACTACCAGACATCTATCTCAAAATAGCTAAGACAAAGTATTGATTGCATTGGTACCTCTCCATTTACCCCTTTGTGTGGACCCATATCTCTATGGATACCACTCGAGAAGGAGATATCTCCAACAAAATATCCACTCAAGAAAATCCATGGGATGAATTATAATACAAGATATACCACAACCACTCCTATGCTCAACAAAATTTTGATGACATCCATGACAAACTATACAACCTAGAGTCACTACCCAACCAAATTTCCAAACTCATGTTGATGCATAATCAAATCCTCACTTCACAATCATCAAGTTATCAATGTTCAAACCAACCTCCCCAAAAGGAAGGGGTTGAATCATACAATCCTACTTGGTATCTCTCCATCCCACTTGTTTGTTATTAGATGAATAATATGTGTCATAGACTTCCTAAAGTTGATCTCAAAAAAATTGATGAGTTCAACCTGACATGATGGGTCACTCATATGGAACATTACTTTTCCTTAGATGGAATCACATATGACTAGATTAAATTTTGCATGTGTGTCTTATATTTGGATCCTAAATGTTGGGAATGACACAAGAAATTCCACAAGGGTTGTATTGGTTGGACACAATTTGTCTCATACCTCCATGCACACTTTGAAATATATATTCATTATTTGTGATGATTGACCAATTTTAAACAATCTAGAATAGTTGAATATTTCATATCCTCTTTTAAGTAGCTAGAGATTTGTACTGAAGGCATTGCTAACACTTCTTTCAATGAGTGATTTATCAATGATATGAAATAAGAGATACATGAGAAAGTATTAATGACTTATCCTACTACTAGGTTAGAAGTCTCTCAAAGAACTCAAGAAGCCTAAAATGTGGTGAATTCTCAAATAAAAAATACCACATTTATTCTTCATCTCCACCACCTCACCAATACCTCTCCATACTATCAACCTCTCAAGATCCACAAGTTAACCCAAGACAAAATTACAGAATGCTAAGTTATAGGTATCCACAACAATTGTGATGAGAAATATTAGCTCGAGCATAAATGTGAGGAGAAAAAACTCTCTATGGTCATTTCAAAGGACATTTTGGATGATGAAAGATGAAGTTTTACCCCTAAAGGTCCCTCATCCATCTATTGAATAAATTACCCCACTTTATCCATAGAAGTTTGAACTATAGATCTCCCTGGATGTCTTGACTGGTATTTCTACTCCCCAAACCCTGAAATTGGTTGGCTACATCAAACATTGCAAAGTCATTTTATAAGTTGATAGTGATAGCACCCATAACTTCATTCTTGATGTGTAACCCAAGAAAAACACTGTTACATCCATGTTACAAATATTTTCCAAATCATGATCACTAATGGAGGTTCTATAAAATGTGTTGTTCATTGTAAAAATGTGAGGGTTCAAATGGGTGATTATACCTATAAAACCTCCATGTTTTCTATTGAAATAGGTTTTTGGGACATTATCTTTGGTATTGAATGGTTAGGCACATTAGTGCCCATCACAATGGATTTATGTGAATTATACATGAGTTTCTAGTAGGAGGGGCATAACTACACTTTCAAGGCATTAAAGTTCTCTCTCTAGAGATATCATCTCCCATTGCATGGAAAATATTCTTAAATTGAGGAATTCATGCATTAGGGCTCAATTCCATGACATTAAATATTTTGAGACACCTTATCAACCCATTCATCCTAACATGAAATTAGTGCTTGTTGAACATTAATCCATCTTTAATCCTCACCAATAACTACCACCCTCTTGAGGTGAGCATGATCATTATATTCCACTCATACTAGGTAGCTTTCCATGTAATGTATGCCCATATCTCCATCCATTTTCCTAAAAAAATTAAATAGAAAAGTTAGTTCATGAATTGCTAGTTTTTGGTTTCATCCTCCTTAGTACTAGCCCTTATTATTATTCAATCATCATGGTCCTCAAGTAAGAAGGTACTTGGTGCACATGTCTTGATTTCCAAGCTTTGAACAAATTAAGAGTCAAGGATAATTTTCTCATTCCATTCATTGATGACCTTTTGGATGAGCTCAAAGGTTCTCAATTCTTCTCCAAACTCAATCTTTTCTTGGGATATCACTAAACTCACATGAAGGAGAACAACATTCCTAAAACTTTTTTTCAGAATCATTAAGGCCATTGCAAGTTCTTGGTGATGCCCTTTGTCCTTTCCAATGCACCATCCACCTTATATAGTCTCATGAACAAAATATTTAAACCTTTTCGGAAACATTTTCTCCTTGTCTTTTCTGATGACATCTTGATATACATTAAAACTTAGCAAGCCCATGTCACTTGTTAGGGTCCTAACCTCTCTATCCCCTAAACTTGATAGAAAAATTTGTGTTTCTATGTAACGAATGCTATGATTAGTAAATAAGGCCTATGTAGTAGTGTGAACACAACTATTGTAAGAAGGTTTACTAGAAGGTTCCACCTACTAGAAAGTTCCTTTTATAGAATTTTCATAGGACATACAAGTACTATATAGAGAGGTAGAATAATTGTAAAAGAGTTATTGTGAAATCATTTGTAATTTGAGTTCTACTCTATTGGATGTTTCCCCCTTGAAGAGACAAGTGAACAACGCTTCCATATTAATAAAGGTATCTTATTTTGGCTCATAATGTTATTGTGTTTTCTATTCTGTTTCTTTTTGCAATAAATCTAGATAATATTTGCGCTATTTCTCTAAATATTTATATTGGGTAACTTATACTTGTGGTATTGGAGCACTTTCCTCAACAATTGTTTTTTAGAAAAAAAAAATCATGCTAGAGACATGTTTCAACGTCTATAAAGAAAATAGAGATCTATAATTAAGTGGGTAAACCTATGGTCATGGAAGCATACACATAGGAACTACAGGAGATTTGACCTTGTTGGAAACTATTGTAACCCTTGTTGGTACCCCTTCGATTAGTATAGCATCATAAAACACCTATACATGGAATTTCACTTCCACATACCCTCAGGTATATCCGAAGTATTGTAGGTATCCTAAGACTAGCCTTAGATCAACCACTTGATTTCCTGATTTCTATAGTGACACTAAGAACAACACTCGAGAAGAATATTCTTGCATACCTAGGTAATTTGGTAGCATGGCTAATGGTATGGACGACCCTCCTTAGTTAAATACTTGAGATATTGGGTTGATTATTATTGTTGTACCATGCAAGTATATCAGAGAGATATAGCATAGGGAAATACCTTGTCTTTAGGAACCCTCAAAACCCCACTCTTTTCTTCTAGTGCAGAAATAATGTTGAAATTTTTCACATTCATTCCTTGTAAACCTTGCTTCCTACATACAAGTTGTGAAATTCCTACACAATCTTCAATATTCATAATTTGGGCATTATGTTAGTGCAGTATTATTCATCTAGGAGTATAACTTGTCTACACACCTATCCCCAAAATTTCAAAATTTTGGCATTCTATTAGCACAATATTATTCATCTAGTAAGTGGTCCCATAGACACCCTTATTTGGGACCTATCTCAATAAATTCCTCGCTTCACACTGATCACAATGGTACTCCTCTTTCATAATCTTTTTTTTTGTGTAGACCCACCAGTCCTATTACTTCCTTCCCATCTCCCTCGATATACAAAGAATAAATGATCACATTTGTACAAATCTTCAGTAATCCTTTTTGTGTGGACCCAATTACCCCCTTCTACTGCTCACCTATCACTATTGATTGTGAGCCCTCTCCAAATGGAAATGTCAAACCAAAACAATAGAAACCACCTTGCTTTCCTAGAAAATTCCTATGAAAATTTGAATACCCAATTCAAAGAATCTCAAGTTGATATCGATCAAAATTTTAATTCAGGCAATTCCTAGGTTGCTAAAATTATTTCCAATTTAGCCAACATTGACAACCTCCTTTCCCAGATGCTAACCCTATCAATAATTCTTGACAAATTCATGGGCCCTGACTCCCTAGAACAACCTTTATGCTAAGACAGATTTGAATCATCCCATTACATGGAGCTTCATTCTAACTCATTTTCTCTCAATTTGCACCTTCCTAAAGTGGATCTAAATAAAGTTGATGGCTCTAACCCCACTGGTTGGGTAACTCAAATGGAACACTATTTATTATTGCATGGAATCACTAATGAATTAATGAAACTTTGTGTCGGTGTCCTCTATTTAGATCCATAACATTGACAGTGGTGTAAATGGCATAAGAATTACCATTGAAGTTATATTTATTGGAATTAATTTGTAGTATATATTTATGAACGTTTTGACACAAACACTCATCATTTGGGCCATTTGACCATGCTTAAATAGTTAGGTACAATTGAAGACTACATCACTACTTTTGATAAACTAGCTTTCCACACAAAATGAATGTCAGACACCTTCTTCCATGAATGATTTATTAGTGGTCTCAAGGAAGACATTTGAGCTCACATCTTAATGGTTCACCCAAAGACATGGATTGAAGCCAATCACAAATCTAAGGAAGCACAATAGGCAACCACTAATCAAATAAAAAAACATCATTTATTCCATGTCCCCACCCCACCAATCAAACTCTTCCCCCTCCTCCTCTCAATATCCATAAATTAACAAGGGAGGAAATGGACGAATGACAACTTAAAGTCCTTTTCTACAATTTTAATGGAAAATACTTTATGGGGCAATAATGTAAGGAGAATAAACTTTCTATGGCCATTTCTGAGGAAAGTTTTGGAGATGATGGTGATTCTACCCCTCCATAATTGTTGGCTTAATCAGATGATAATATTCTTCCCCTTGATCAATCCCATGTGGAACTCCTTATCTCTCTACATGCTTTAATTGGTATTTCAACTCCCCAAACTCTTAAATTAATTGGCTATATCAATCATTTTAAGATTATTATTCTCATCAACAGTGGAAACACCCATAACTTTATTCATCATAGATTTTTTGAAGATATCCATTGCTATATCCATGTATTCAAAAAAAATTAAATCATGATTGCGATTGGAGGTTCCATGAAATGTGGGGGTTTTTATGAAAATATGCACCTTCAAATTGGTGATTATTCTTTGAAATCCCACTTGTTTTTCATTGAAATGGGGGGTTGTGATGTTTTTTTGGGTGTTGAATGGTTACACACTCTAGGCCCCATAACCATGGATTTTAAGGACTTATACATGAGATTTTGGAAAGCAAGGCATCACTACACTTTCCAAGTAATCATGACAGGTTTGCCTGAGATTGCCATTTCCCATCGTATGAAAAATCTCCTCAAAAAAAATCCATTCTAGAATTATTTCCTAATTCCATGCTATTTAAGCCTTTGAGACCACTTACCAACCCACTCATCCCAAAATTAAACTTCTCTTATCCAAACACCACCTAGTTTTTGAAACCACCCAAGGCCTCCCACCATCCCATGGTACCCATGATAATTCCATTCCACTCATACTTGGTAGTCTCCCACCCAATTTTTCCCTTTATCACCACCCATTCACTCAGAACAATGAGATTGAAAAAAAATTCAAGAATTATTGGTCGCGGGTGTCATCTTCCCTAGTACCAATTCATATTCATATCCTATTTACATGGTACTTAAAAAATAAGGCAGTTGATGCATGTTCCCTTATTTTTGTCCTCTCAACAAAAACACCGTCAAGGATAAATTTCCCATTCCCCTAATTGATAATATTTTGGATGAACTTACTAGTGCTCGATTTTTTACCAAACTTGATCTTCGTTCCATTTATCACCAACTTCATATGAAGGAGGTTCGGCCTTGAAGGATGCAGCGTTATCGGTGATGATTCTATTTGGACAACCAAATATTGCCATAATATCTTCAAGGAAACCAATGACCACTTTTTGATAAGCATAGGGAAATACCTTGTCTTTAGGAACCCTCGAAACCCTACTCTTTTCTTCCAGTGCAGAAATAATGTTGAAATTTTTCACATTCATTCCTTGTAAACCTTGCTTCCTACATACAAGTTGTGAAATTCCTACACAATCTTCAATATTCATAATTTGGGCATTATGTCAGTGCAGTATTATTCATCTAGGAGTACAATTTGGGCATTATGTCAGTGCAGTATTATTCATCTAGGAGTATGGCAAGATTTGGTTGTCCAAATAGAATCATCACCGATACTCCTTGTGGGAATAGATTCTATCCACTTGGTGAAATAATTTTTTGCATTCAAGATCCACCTATGTTGACCACTCAAAGTAGGATGGATTTCTCCAATAAATTTTAGGCCCCACTGCTGAAAGGGTCCCGAAGCTACCATAGGTTTCAATGGCAGATATTTGAGCTGTTGTTTCCCAGTGAATTTTTTACATTTGATGCAAGCCCTGATTTTCGCACAAACATTAGTGAATAGNAGAGTAGGCCAGAAGTACCTAGCCCTAATAATTTTGTAGGCTATGGTTCTCTAGAAATGATGTCCCCCACACAGGCTATCATGAAACTCAAACATAATCTTTTGGGCCTCTTGTGGGTGTAAACATCTCAAAAGCACACCTAGAGGGTTTTTCGAATACAAGACCTGGTCAATAAGAAAATATCTAATTTCTTTGAGCTTTAAATCTATTGCCTTGCTTTTTCCCATACTATCAGGGGGATTTAACTCTTGCAGAAAAAATATAATATCTGTATACCAGGGGCACTCTACCAATGGAGGGTTTTTCTGAGGACTGCCATCAGACAACTCAGGATGTTGATTTTCTGAGCAAGTGTTGATGAAGTTAACCCCAAAATCTTTACAATTAGATTCATCCAATAGTTTGGCTAAACCTTGACCTTAAACTAGTTTGGTGGGCTTTATTTCCAGATCAAATTCAAGGATCTTGGAAATCCACTTGCTCCTTTTCACGTCTATGTCAGGCTAAATGAGAATGTCCTTCACAGAGGCTGAAGGAACATATGCAATGATCTTTGAATGAAAAACATTGACTTTGAAATCTTTGAGAGATTTCACAAGGGCATAGTCCTGTTTCTCCATGATGTCATATTTTTCCTCTGCATATCTCTAGCCCTTCAACATTTTTTTGCAACAAAACAACTACCACCGTATCAAAAGAAGAAAAATAAAAAATCATAAAATCCTTGGAATAATCAGGACTGACAAGCACATGTGCCTCAGTCAATGCCTTCTTGATCTGGCTAAAGGATTCTTGTGACTTAGCAGTCCATTTTACTTCACTTCCCTTTCTGAGCATGACTGTGATGTGCTTCACCAACTCAACAAAATTGGAAACAAACCTCCTTAAGAAATTAATTTTTCCCAGGAAAGACTGAACTTCCTTCTTGGATCTGGGAAGTGACAAGGTTTGAATAGATTCTACCATGCTTGAATCAATTTTGACCCCATCGGCTGATACTATGTGCCCCAATAATTTCCCTTCCTTCATGGAAAACAATGATTTCTTGTGATTTAAGGAGAGACCAAACCTTCTACACTTCAATAAGACTTTCCTCACATGACAACAATGTTCTTTATGAGATCTAGAAAAGACTGTTATATCATCGAGATAGATGATCACAAATTTATCTTTCTCCCCAATGAAGGCTATGTCCATGGCTTGCTGAAAGGTGGCCCCTGTGTTCATCAATCCAAAGGGAATTTTGTCATACATGAATGTTCCCCAAGGAGTGGTGAAGGTTGTCTTTTCTCTGTCCTCGGGCAAGATAGAGATTTGATTGTAGCCAGAAAATCCATCAATCATGGAAATCCTAGATGCACTAGTTACCTTCTGCAATATCTGTTCCATGTTTGGCAGTGGGTAATTGTCCTTCCTAGAGATCCTATTCATATTTATGAAGTCAACACAATGTCTGATTTCTCCAATCATTTTCCTCACTGGGACCAGGTTGGTTACCCACTCAGAATATATCAAAGGCACAATAATCTAAGCATCCAAAAGCTTCTTCACCTCCCTTTCAATAATAGGCAGCAGCATAGGATTTATTTATCTTAATTTCTGCCTAAATGGCTTGGCCTCCTCTTTCAATGGGATCTTGTGTTCAATGACGCTGGTGTCATATGTTCTAATATCTTCGTATGTCCAAGAAAAAACATCAGCAAATTCCTTTAATATCTTAGTATATTCGACCCTCTGCTCTCTTGACAGGTTGCTTGACAATTTCACAAATTTTGGGTCCAGCTCTGTGCCAATATTGCACTCAGCCACATCAGCATCATCATTTGAGATTTTACCCTTCACTGCCACATCATTTCTGTAAAAAATCCTTTCCAAAGGAACTAGTCCCTTTGGGATGTGATTGTTGGGTAGCTAGACAATGTGACGATCAACAATATTTTTCAAGAAAACATCAGGATGGGGCTCTATTTCAGAGTCAAGTTCTTGATCAATGTGCAATACAAAAAACTCCTCAACAGTTTCTAAGAACCTTTTGATTTCAAGATCATCCTCAAACACTTTCCAATTCTTGACATTGTTAGGTATAGAGGGTTTATATTTCACTTCTACATCATAATTGAGTTTAGGTGGTAGATATTTGAAATTGCATTCTGAAAAAGACAGAGAATCAGCCATGAAATTATTTTCCCTTGGAATAAATGAAGTTTTGAAAACTGAGAAAAACTGTCAATGAGGTCCCATACTTAATTTTTATAGGTTCTGAGCCTGGGATGCTTAGCTTGATAAAAATTTCTAATTTGTTTAACAATCAATTATGCATCTCCAAACACAAATATTTCCTTGATCCCCATTTCTTTTGCATCTCTTAAGCCCAAAACAAGAGCTTCATACTCTGCCACATTATTGGTAGCTTCAAATTCCAATTTGTATGACAGAGATATGGCTTCCTAGGCTGGTGAAACCAAGACTACTCCAACACCAGCAACATCCTTAGAGGAGGCTCCATCAAAAAACATTTTCCAAATAGAGGTGGTGGAGAAAGAAGCTTCATGAAAAACCATGGACTGCTTTTTGATCTTTAAGATAGGCTCAGGAGCATTAGTGAACTTCAACAAACTGGCCCCCAACTCGGTGTCAAGTGCAAATATAGGATGGTTATTGGGGTCAGATTCATCACTAATAATATAGTTCAACTGAGCCTCTATGTACAGTCTTCTATGCTCCCCTCCGAACATAGGAATGGTAGCATATGTGAGGTCCATATGCAAGTTTCCCCCAAGCCTTTTAATCCAAGATCTTGACAAAATCATGCCAAACTTGGGAGGAGCATCAACCACCACAATATCCATGACTACACTTTTCATGGGCAAATTAAACAAGGTCACAACTATATCTTTGATGACCCCAAGGCATTGCACCCTCCTTGAATCAAAAGTGTACAAATCATGATAAGCCTTTGTGATCTCTAATCCGAGATATTCCATAATAGTTTTGGGCATGAGATTATGAGATGCCCCTGAGTTCATCAGAAAATTATGCAGCACCTTATAATGTATGTTCAATGATGTGTAGAAAGGAGGGGATGAATCATCCTTATCTTCTATCATAGGACCTAGGATGACGACTGGTTTTTCATCTTGGAGATTTACTGAGTCTATGGGATGGAAATATGGTTCAGGCTACAACAGCTTAGAGTGGGACCTTTTTAAATCTTCGTGCTTGGCTAGCTCTGAAAGGGGAACATGGATTCTGATCTTCTAAATTTCATGCTCAAAACTAAAGGAGGGAGGGGGATTTTGAATCTCTCTTACCTCTGGGACAAGGTCTTTGTCTATTGGTGGAGGATTATGAGCTTTCTTTTCTTTGTTGTTGTTTGATGTGTCTTTAATAGGATTCTCTTCTATGGAAGGATGACCAGGGATGTCAGACCTCCCTTCCTTTTTCTTAGGCCTAAGGTTATATTTATTGGGACTACTATTGGCTTTCTCCCCCTTTCTTAGCTCATTTATTTGATTGTTCATGAGGGAATCCTCGTAGGTAGATTGAGTTAAGTGAGGGAATGGGGAGGTGTCTCCAAGACAATGTATTTCAGGATCTAGCTCTTCCTCCTCTCATTCTTCATCAACAACAAGGTTATTTTGAAGAGGGCTTTGGATTTTTTGATCATCCCTATGTTTGTTTCTAGGATCTCTTGGCATAATCTGAGGAGCATTGTTATTCGGCCTCTTGAAGTTTCCTCTGTTATCAATATTTTGAGGATTTATGTATGCCATCTTCCCCTCTACTTCCAACCTTTACATCCTAGTTGAAAGTGATTTTAGTAACTTGGTTACTTCATCCATTTGATGGCGAGAAACAGAGGAACCGGAGGTGGAGGATTCAAAGTTTTTTCTTGGTATGTCTCTATCAACCTTATTCCTGAGTCGGTTAGCTGCTAACACATTGGATTCTACTTCCTGGGTTGCATCTTTCATATGAGCCAAGGAAGTGTCTCTTCTTTCTCTGAACAGGAGGAAGAAATCAAGGTCAAAAGCGCTAGCATAATTTATTTTGGCAGAGGCTTTTGTAGGCTTTATTTCAGCATGGATCTTATTATACATTTTATTGAACTGTTTGGAGAAGTCAAAGACTAATTCTACCTCTTTCCTTTTCAGGGACCCAAACTCTGTGATATAATACATAAATTATTTTTTATCCCCCCACTATCTCAAGAAAACATCATCCAGAGCTTCAATCCCAGCAATAGATCTAGGAGTCAAACCTCTAAACCACTTTCTAGACTCACCATCAAGGCTCTGGAAAAAATAATCTCATCCAGACATCTTCATTTTCAATATTTAGATTGTATGCATAATTGTAGAATGAAGCAAGGTGCTCTTCAACAGTTATATCATCTTCTCCAGTGAAATTAGGCATATATTTCAGGTAATATCTAGCAGGGAGAGCATTCATGGGCTGAGGTAAGACTAGAGGGGCATATCTTGCAGCCACTATGGCATCCATTCTACTTTTAGGAGGATTAGCACCTTCCATAGGGATGTGAGGTGGAGGAGAATTAGGAGGAGAAGGTGTTAGAATAGGGGAGGTTGGAATTGAGCTTCCGAGAGGAAAAGGAAACAACAAAGGATTTGGAGAAAATGCTAGAGGGCTTGAGGGAACATGGGTCTCCTTTTCCATGAAATCAGTAACTCTAACAGGAGGAGGAGTGGTAAATCGTGGGGTGGGAAAATATTCTGAGGCACTAGGTATAAGACATGGTACAACCTCAGGGGAGAGATGAGTGACAATGGTTTCTCCCTCCAATCCTAGACCAAGAGGGGAAAACTCAAGAGGAACACTCTCAAAATTCAAAGTTCAGGAAACTCCAATGTAAGGTATAGCAGAAGGCTGAAAAGCAGAAATTGGAGTTCCTATAGGATAATGAAAATCATCAGAAATACCTGGTTCAACAATAGAAGTTCCTTCATGAAGGACCTTTCCATTTCTAACAATTTTCCCTGGGTCATCTTCAGGTGTTGCCAAAGGCAGTTGTGGAGTAGACATCGTGTGTCTGCCTTTGGAAGCCACAACTGAAAACATGGAGTCACATTAATGGATTCACCACAATGGAGTCGCCAGATGCACATCTGCAATCTGGATGTAATGGGTTCTAATGCACCCTTAGAACCAGTAAGCTTTGTCGTTCAATCCCAAGGAAAATCTTCAATTTCGTCCCTGGCAACGGCACTAGAAATGTTAGTGTCAGAAGTCACCTCTGGATTGTGTCAGAGGTAAGCCTAATACCCATCAGTTTGTATGCCACAATAAATAGTTTAAAGGGTGGTCTAATGGTTGCAGTCTCAAGATTATATCTCTTTAACTCAGAATCCTAGACCATGCAATGCATAGGTAAGTGAGGTCTTGTTCTAACTTCAGTCAGTAAGTTGCAGTAAAAGGGTGAGTAGGGGGAAGAGCTGGTGAGGAGATGTAAGGGCCTTCTATGGACATCCAGTCTTCTAGCATCCTAAGGAAGAAAGATTCAAGAACGATATCCTCTTGAACCCAAAGCTTTAGACACTAAGATATGTTTAAACGACACAGTTACAACAACATGATGATCAAACCTACACCACGATGCTACTGTAACAACCCGACTGGATCCTCCATGCCTGAGCTACTCAGTATAAGAGGGGAAAATATAACATGAGAAACCAATTAAAACTGGTGAAAATATTGCAGTGATCAAACCTACATAACAACAACGTCACAAACCTCGATTGGATCCTCCAATTCTGAGTGTCTTAACATAGTGTTTACGGAGAGATGGAAATAAGTTGACTTTCATTAAACAAGAAGTCTAAAATACATGTACATAAACAGAGAACTAGAGGCCTCGTTAAAACTTTACAAGAAGGAGCGTAGCTCTACCATATACCCTTACAATATATCAAAATTGAGTATTTATACTCAAAAAAAAATCCTAGAAGCATATCTGAGTAGATGCATTGAAAGCATTATGTCTACATGCTTCCTGATAGACTGTGCATGTAGTCTTTGTCCAAATGTGAACCTCTAACATATGCAAACAAGCCTCAGAATGGAGTTGTCGATGAGCTGATTGACTGATAGTCCTTTCCTCTACCTTCTATTTATGGTAGAAATGATGCTCAACCACCACCAACCAACCTTCATAACTGCTTCATTGGGATCGGGAAGGCTCAAGTCAAATGTGCACCTATAAGAGATGGCAGCCTCAGCATTCACCGTCTGGATCTAAGCTGGATGCTTAAGGGGAAGTTGACGACATACGTGGTTTCTGATGAAGTCATTGGTGCACTCGGTATGGAGTAGTGGATGGGGGATGGCCAGGTGGACAATTGTGGATGGACGAGGAGATGGAGGATAGCGTCGCAGCCACACATGTGGGAGATTAGGTGTAATGGGATGGAGGTGATGTGGAGCGAGGGGGCACATGTGGCGGGAGATGAGAAAGGGATAGGTACTGACGGGACAGTGAGTGGAAGATAGATGGAGGGAGCAGAAGTGATGAGGTGAGGCCACTTGTTGGCCCGAGATAGGACACTATGTGAACATATGCATATCAGGGCTACGAAAAGTGGTTTGGAACTTCCCCGCTTTTGGGCCTGATGCGCATCTTTGGCTGACATGTAGCACCTTCACAAACCACAACTGTTTTCCCTGGCTCGCTCTATATTTTTTATCTTGTGCGGATGTTGAGGCCCCAATATGGCCATCGACCGTTGATCTAGGGCGCTCAGCTCTCCCAGACCTGTGCGCATCTTATCATGTCACGCCAAAACGTCTCATCACTCCTCCGACTTAGGATATAAGCCAAATTGTGGGTTTTTTGGCCCATTTTCTTTCATTTCTTCGCCAAGGGACCAACTTCTTAGGAAAACAACCCCTGCCCCCCTTTACAAATTAATGTGATAACAATGATATACTCAAATATTTTTTGGAGTAGTAGATTTCATCCCCCGAGCAATAGAAGTGGGTGACCAAAATGTTCGAATATGACTATAAGATCATTTATAAGAAGGGAAAACATAATGTGGTAGCCAATTCTCTTTCCAGGCAATATGAAGAGGAAGAGTCCCTATTTTCACTTTCATTCATTGTAGTCATTAAGTTTAATGTAGTTCACCACGAATGGTTCCAAGATTCCAAAAATTATATCCTGATCCAAAAACTGCAACATGATTCTAATGTATCTCCTAGATAAACTTGGAAAAATGAGGAGCTCCATTATAAAGGCCACCTTTATTTGATCAAACAATCCAATTTTAAATCAATTTTTCTCTTTGAGCCCCATGCCTTGCCAAAATTAGGACATTATGGATTTCATAAAACATCTTAAAGGATCAATGTTCATTTTTATAAGAAGACATGAGGAAGGATATACACACTTTGTGGTTGAATGTGATATTTGTCAATGCAAGAAGAGAGAAACAATGAAAACTCCAGGAGCAATACAACCTCTCCCTATTCCATCTGCTATATCGGTAGATATATCTATGGAATTCATTATCGAATTACCTAATTATGACAATAAATCAGTCATCATGGTTGTAGTTGTTATAATTTCAAAATATCTCATTTTTATGACCTCCAACACCTATTTAAATATTCCACATTGGCTTAAGTTTTCATGGACAATAGCTTCAAATTACATGGTATGCCACAATGTATTGTCTCATTTCATGATTCAAATTTCACTAGTAAATTCTGGAAAGAACAATCACATCTTAGCACTACCTATCATACCTAGAATGATGGTTGAACGGAAGCTTTCAACAAGTTCTTGGAAGCCTATTTGAGGTGCTTCACGTCCAATTGAAAAACTCAATGGGTTTAGTGTTTATCTCTGGCTAAATAGTAATGCAATACAACTTATCATGGTGCAAATCACATGACTCCCTTCAAGGAATTCTATGGTCAAAATCCCCCATCATTATTACCTTGCCTACCAGGTATCTCCAAGGTATAGGTGGCTGAAAAAACCCTTACAATTTACGCTTTCATTCTACACACTCTCAAAGATAAATTGGTCATGACTTACAATCAAATGAAGCATTATACTGATCAACATTACTCTGAATTCCATTTTGTTGAAGGGGATCATGTGTTTATTTATCTACAATGATATAAGAAAAATTCCCTCAAATAATATGTAACATACCCGATATTATAACCACAAAAAACTTCTCTCTGATACCAATCTATAACATACCCGGTATCAGAACCATGAATTTTTTTTCTTTGATTTATTTAACAGCCATCACCAAGATGGCCATGCTACTTCAAGAAATAACTTCATGGATTGATTTATATTTTCTAATACTAATTAATTAACAAAAAAGCATGAAAGGAACACATGCAATAATCAAGATTCATATTACACCATAAAATAAATGAACCATATTCCATGCACAACAATAACCAACAAATAGGTACATCATAAATACATATATTAGATATAATAAGTATTACACAACAAAAATAAATATACAAGTAGAGAAACACATGACAGAAAAAAATTATATTTAATATAACGAATCACCGATTGGTTTCAGATGAAGGACATTGCACCCAACCTTAGACATTGTTGTTCCAAGTATCAATGACAGGTCACCCCCAAGCTAAGGCTATGAATTCACAAGGATGGGTCTCAAAATGGCACCCATATTCCCAAACCAATGAACAATATTTCTCTCACAGGTTTCACAAACACACAAAAATCCTAGTTACCATCTCTCTTCCCCTTCATCTTGTGCCACCCAAAGAAAGTGAACCCCCTCAAATGCCACACATTCCCTCAGGTTGTCCACCTCTTTCTAGGGCTCCAGTGCTACTAGTTAGGAAATCTCAATGCTAGAACTCTCAGGATTGATAGTTGTTAACAAGGTTTGTAAATATGCCAATGCATATCAGGGATACATGCATCAATTCATTGTTGGAATACACTAGTAATTCCTACAGTCATCCAACCATGGTTAATTCCCTTCAAAAATATTTTTTCCCTTCCCATGAAAACAAAAGAATAAGCATGAAGAGTGAATCTGAGAAGAAATATTCCAAGAATTATTTGAGTAAGAATTGATGTCCCACCATCTGAACCCGAAAAATCCCAAGGGTAATATTTAAATAGAAAAAACACCCAAGGAATAACATGCTCTCCCAAAGAGACTCATGCACTCCCTCATTTTCCCCCTAATACAAATGTGGGTGAACACAAATAATTTAAAATATAAAGTCTTAGCCCCTCAACAACCCCCTCTCTTGTGAAGTAATATCCCCCTATAATTCTTGTCCTTGTTCATCTTGTATCCTGCGATGTATTTTATTATTAACAATGATGAAAGAATCACATTTCCTAGGCACTCCAACCTCTTTCAATTTTTTAGGCACTCCATCCTTTCATGACTAAAAAAAATACATTATTCCATCGGGGGCTCAAAATTGGAGTATTACATTCCCCTCCCCCTTATTTTGGCACTTTCCTTAGTGCATATACAAAAAATAAATCAAAATTTCAAAATTCTTCAAACATTCGCGATTACTCTACTCACATGGCATCTTCATGCTCCCAACTAGGATCTTCAATATCATAGTAGGTCCACTAAAATTTTACCAATTCTATGAATCGATTCTAGAGCACTTTTACTTTTCTATCCAATATGCACACTAGTCGGACCTAAAAGTCTCCTTCTGGCTCCACCCAAATCAAATTATTATCAATAACATGGTTAGGATCATGCACATACTTTTTCAACAAAGAGACATGAAATATATTATGCACATTCATAGAAGTAGGAAATTCAAGCATGTATGCAACTAGCCCTATTCTGTCCAACATCTCAAATGCACCACAAGATCTGGCTGCTAGTTTGTACAACTTCCCAACTTCAATGAAATATTATTGGGATTCACTTTCAAAAGCACATACTCTTCCACTTTAAATTCCCTAGTTGTCCTTTTCTTATCTTCATAACTCTTCTATATATCTCGCACTGCCTTAAAATTCTACTGAATTCTAACCATCTAGTCTTCCATATCCTTGATCAATTAAGGACCAAGTACTACTCTATCTGATATTTTATCCCAATTCACTATATTATTTCATTTTCTACCATAGAAAGCTTCAATTGGGCTCATTATTAATGAATCTTTATACCCATTATTGTAAGCAAACTCAACCAAATGCAAGTAATCTTCCTACTTAGATGGCTTGTCCATCACATAAATTTGTAACATGTCTTCAATCACTTGGTTGACTCTCTTTGTCTTCTCATCTGAATATGGATGTTATGTTGTGATAAAGTTCAAATTTGTACCAAATCCTTTAAACAATCCCCTCTATAAATTTGAATTAAACTTGGTATCTTTGTCTAAGACAATTTCCTTTAGTATTCCATGCTGTTAGAAAAACAGGACCGTGGAGAAATAAAATAAAACAAATGCAGAAACAAAACACAAAAGACACATAATACAAGAGAGACACAGATTTATGTGGTTCACCCAGTGTGGGCTACGTCCACCAGACAAATTACCAGGTCCTTCCTTTATTATTATCTAGCAAATGAAGGGATACAACCTACAGAAAAACCCGCTGTAACTTCCTCTTCTTTCTCTCACAG